>JASANG010000839.1:0-82370 GCA_030248215.1 Enoplolaimus lenunculus
CTTTCTCTAATGATTATGAAAATTTCATGACTACCGGAGTCTCGAAAGACAAATAAATAGCCCTGGTTCGAATCAGTGGCAAGGACAATCAATTAAAAACCTTAAAGGCTAGGATCGATCCGCCTTTCTATCAAAACGGCCTATGGCCAAGTAAAGCAAAACTCGGTTGAACCAACTGATTTCTAGGACTAAGTCAAGGGTTGAGCTATACCTATGACCAAGTGTCGTTAAGCCCAACCAGGACAAATAGTTGTGAGCACACGGTTGTACTAAAGTCCACGGAGAAAAAGCTGATTGTTGCTGGTGTGGTCTACCTACACGCACTCGATGGTTCACTAGAGCTTAGAGCATAGGCAGGCTTAGGCGTATGACGATGTCGGGATTTTGTGACTCTCAAAACCTGATATCACGCCGGGGGACCGTCATCCTCTAGGCAAGTAGCTTACTTTGGCAGATCCACGGCCTCGAACACCCGTGAGAGTATCATCTCGGATTCGTCCGCAGGGATACTCGTTGATCGTACCCGTAACAATATTTTAGTCGTTTTCTGGTACCGGTTCCTGTAAATTTTAACTATCTTGGTTCACCTCTGTTTCGCGTTTGGTTTTTGATTAATTTCATTGTTTCATTTCAAACAAAATGTGATGTTTAATTCACATACTTGTATTGGTATGCTTTTCAATTGGCGTTTTCTGATGGGTTGGAGTGCTGCGTAGGCCACATGCCAATTATATCTCAAACAGAGACCAATTGAGAAACAGTAAACGCAGACCTTTATTACTAAGGGGGTGTTGTATTCAATGGTAGTAAGCAGCGGGCGAATATCCACCCTCGAAATTTCTGAAGGGCCAAAGAAATAATCCCTTTTTTCAGGATTTAGAAAGATACTTTGTGGAAAAAGCTGACAAAAATTTATCAAATGTCTTCCGTCTCAAATGAACTGTTGACTACGCCAGTTTTAGGGCCTACGCTTTTTTGACCCAAAATAGATGGCTCGAGGACTATTTAGCATGGTCACTTTGTATAAAATGTGACGTTTCATGTATACACTGTAAAAAAATAGTGAGTCAAATTGATTCTTTCCGAAATAGGTTCTACGAGAGTACACAAACCGAGTCAAAAGTAGAACTTGTCTCTGGTGTAGTCGAATTTGATTCTGGTGTAGTCGAATTTGACTCTGGTGGAGTCGAATTTGACTCAGTTTGTATAGTCCTTTAGAGCATATTTCGGAGAGAGTCAATTTGACTCACCATTTTTTTGCAGTGTGGATGACGGCGCGAACATTTTTCGCAAGAGTTAAACATATTTAGCTTTCTGCTAATTTTTTAAATTGTAATGTATAAAAATATAAAAATACCAATAAAAAATAGAAAAATACTTAAAAGCAAAATGATTAAAAGGGTGACTAAGGCAATTTATGCAGCCTAATTCTTCGGGGAGCAGGAGGTGAAAAACATATTAATCCTGTCAGGTAAACCGGCCAATGTTACATTTTAAGGGACGTAACAGTAGATTTGGCGTATTCCTAAGCCTAAGTCTAAGCGTTGCAAAAATGTGTTCCTAAGCCTAAGCCTAAGCAAAAATATGTAATCTAGAATCTAAACCTACTCTTTTATGAACCCACCAGAAATCTGGACGCCCCTTAAAGTAACATGGGCGTTAATCCTGTACCTGCAATAGATAAAGATGAGATTATAGATGACTATAGATTTTGTTTTAGGTTATGACTAATTCTGGACTTATAAAGGCATAATTGGTTTATATACATTTTACTAATTATTTAGACGATTCTTGAAGCTTGCCAGTTGAAGCCTTTAGCTTAGAACGGGCTGTAAAGTGAAGTAGAGATAGTCCAAATCAGATATATTACTTATAGCACAGCTGGGTAATCAATTTTTAGGTGCAACCTTCTTATAACCGCAATCTTTAGTCCTGTCTCATTTACTTTTGATTAAAAGTTTTAACCAGAGTGCAACCGGAGGTCAAAAAAATACCGCAGCCGGAGGTCGACAAAACTTACCGGCGCCGAAGGTGAGGCGAAATTATGCAGTTAAAATAAAGTTCAATTCGCTAATGTGTTGTTAAATCGTTTGGTGGTAATACGTTTATTTTATGAAATCTGGGCAATGTTTTTCTCAAAATTGGGCCAAGTGAAACGCGCCATACAGTTAAATTTTGTAAAACAATGCAAAATTTCATTACCGAAATTGCCAAAAACTGTGGAAAAAATTCTACCGGAGCCAGAGGTTAATTTTATGCCGGAGCCAGATTCTTTGGTTGTATCCTGATTTAACCCTTTCAGTCATAGAATATACTATGAGCAACTAAATACAATAATGTACGAGCAGTACACACACTGTGAGCAGTGTTTAACATTTATAACTTTTATGCGCAGTGTAAAATCTCCACAAGACGTGAGAGCCCCCTCGGGCTCGATCGTCAAGCTCCTATAGCTCAGTGGTCATCGTAAACGCCTCCCACCCGTGAGAGTGGGGTTCGAATCTCACCTTGAAATTACATCTCATGCGAAATTGCAAATATTCATGTGAGAAAGGGTTAATCCTTTTCTCATACACTGTAAATTCAAATGAGCTGATCAATCAGTCCAGCTTGCGAGTTGGTTTTTCTAAATTAATATCAGTAATCATCAACTTACTCAGACTTGAGTTGATTTTCACTCTGAGCTGAGTTGACTTTTGGTGAGCTGATTAATTAACTTAGAATGAATTGAATCAACTGAAAATTCTGAGTTCTGATAGTCCTAACTCAGACTAAGTGATTCAACTGATTCTGAGTTAAAATCAACTCACTGAAATTTACAGTGTAAAAAGCTAAGACTCATTGCATATCTGCTTGCGTAATACATAATCTGCAGTTTTTACAATCACTACGTGTAGGTGCGATAAAAAATCTTCACAAGACGCGAGAGCTTCGTCGAATCCTAAGCTGAAATCGGTGTCAGATAAAAGATACAAAATATTCATATGAAAAGTGCCTAATCTTTCAGTTAGTAGCTTAAGTTAAAGAAAATTTAAAAAATAATGAACACAAACCTGTTGTCTTCAAACTCTTCGACCAACGCCAGTTCGGTTCATTCACATCGACAACTCATTCAAAATCACATCGGCCGTGGTCCAATTAACTTTGATGTTTTCCGCCTCATTGCCGGCATACTTCAAAGCGTTGCGTTACCTGCAATTATAATAATCGGACTATGTAGTGCAACACTGAGTATATGTCTAGTATTCAACGTATCGTTCGATCGGTTTCGCTACTGGCGCAACGCAAATCCTTTGATATTTAACCGCCGGCGGCAACATCAAAGTGTTCGCATGCGGCTCTTAGGAGCAATAAACGTTATTGCTTTAATTTATTTAATTGCACTAGGATTCAAATGGCTAGAACACGTTCAGTTTAACGGTTCGTTGAGTTCAGCGTTGGATTTAGTGTTTTGTAAAGCGATTAGTTACGCGTTAGCAACTTGTGATGGGGCCGCAATGTGGATGTGTGTTGCTGTTGCTTGTGTAGAACTGTTACGAGCGATTTATTTGACGCACATGTATGCACCGTCATTTAAAGTATGGCAAGTGAATTGTGCAATTTGTTGCATAATTGCAATTTCTGCAATTTTTAATACGTGGATTTTGGTGATAAAAGATGTTGTTTTTGATCCGAACATATATCGACATATTTGCTGGGTGCACGACAAGCATGGATCATTGGAACAAGCGTTGAGTTTAGCAGAACTGGTCTTTGTTGATGTTGTGCCGACGACAATCACAGCTGTATGCTATGGTGTTGTGTGGCGAAAACAACCAAAATATTGTCCGTATCCAAATTGTTCACGTAATTCGACCGCAACTTCTAAATCTCTGTCGAGGGCGAACTACGAACGATTTGAGTCGAGTGATATTAATAGCGGCGATGCTGTGGGAAAATCTGCAATTGACCAGAGATGCGTGGAAAGTCTGCGACGCGATAAAGGTAGCGTGGGAAAATCTGGAAGCAATGAACAGATCGTGGGAAAGTGTGTAAGCGATCGGAACAGCGTGAGAAAATTTGGGTACGATCGACGAAGCGTGGGAAAATCTGAACGCGATCGACTCAGCGTGGGAACAGACGAGCTCGACTGCAGCAAAACCGACACTAGAGATGACATTTCGGAATCGACCGTCGAAGCGACCAGTTCTTCACGTCCGTTAACCACTGATCAATGTCCAAATCGTGCTTTGTTGATTCAAACCCAGCTCTCCAATCCTGAGAACCAAATCGAAACATCATTTGTGATCGAAAATGTCACCGCTGCCGTAGAAGAGACTACAAACAGATCTCGCACGCCTTTTATGATCCCTAACTTAATGGAACAAGCCAGCACCTGCGACTTCCATGAGCTTTCTTTACACCCTTCCGTTCGAGATATTGAACCCCAGTCTTCCGATGACACACGAAAAATTCCGATGGACGCTCACAATGGATTGTATGCCTCAAGCCCTGATAACACCTTACCACATTTATACTACATGGTAGATGATTGTTCATTTAATATGTGTGTAAGACTATGTATTAGTGCATTTGTTGCACTCAATATTCCCAACTGTGTGTGTCTAATTGTACGACGCAGTATGCAGTTATTCGCCTCCGATCACCAACAAAGCATATTGCAACTGCATGCAACATTATTCAGTTGCGTGCAATTAATTGCAATTGGATTATCGTATGCACGATACGCGATGTTGCCATGTTGTTGCTTGGCAACAATTAATCTACGTCCTGTCGCCAAGGTGTATCGAAAATTGATGCTTAGATGTTGTCGACAAAGTTTAGTTGATCGAAAGAATTGAATTTTATCGGTCAAAATAGCTTTTGAGTTTCATTGCAATTTGGAGCACACATTTTAACAGGTTGCAGACGGATAGTGAAAATAAGTGGAACGGAAAACGAATATTGGAGTATAAAAAACAGGCAGTGAGCAATCGGAGGTGAAAAATGCCGTAGTCGGAGGTCAACGAAACTCGCCGGAGCCGGAGGTGAGGCGACATTAGGTAGTAACGATGATGGTTAACTTGTTCATTTTAGCTAATATCTGCAATATCTTGTTAATTAGTTTGGTTTTACGCTAATTTTCTGCGAATTTTCGACAATTCTTTCCTGAAAATTGTGACAAAAGTAAAAGGAAACGCGTTCCACCAGATAAATTTTGCAAAACTTACCGGAGTCGGACCGGAGGCCGCTTTTCTGCCGGAACCGGAGGTAGACCTCCGGCTGTACCCTGATAACCGTAGATTTTTTCGCGAATACAATTGGGAACGCATACAAAAATTCTCCTGTCTTTCAAATTTTCTTTAGAAGAAATAGTTGATGCAGTAAAAATATTTATAAAATTTTGTATAAATATTGTAATTTTTATTCGCAACGCTTAGCTTAAGCCTATTTGTGGAAAAATTAGATTAATTATAAACGATGCGTGTAATGAAATTTTCGGTATTCTTTTAACAAAAAGACTAATTCTACAGGAAATAAATATCGGGTTACATTAGAGGTGCAACCGGATGGAAAAACCTGAGCCGGTCAAGAATATTTTAATACGAGTCAGATCCAGATCCGAATCTGAAACTAAAGGCGATAACAAAAATAAAACATTTTTAGTATAACAACAATCTGCAAATATTTAAGTTGTTTTTAAATTTATGGCTTCAAGTTATAAGCAAACTGAATGGCATTAATTTTATAAAAGAATGAAAACCTTTATCTACGAAATTGCCTGAATCCCGGTACAAATTTCACCGTAGATAACGGCCGATTTTTTTGCCGGAGCCAGACATCTGGTGGTACCCTGACTTTGACCCATGTATAGAACAGGGCCGGAACAGTAGCATAAGCATATTCCAAGCCTAAACCGAAGCGTAAGATCAGCCTATTCCTAAGCCTAAGTAAAAAATTTAGTCAAGTATAAATTGAGTCTGTTACAGCCCCTCCGGAAAACGATCCGGCCCTGTTCTATACATGAGCCCTGACTTTTTAGGGTTAAATCTTACGTCATTCTTTATCATTACTTGTACACAGTTACATGGATTTTAAAACATGAAATGATAAACTAGTTTTATTAGCTTGTCCAGACGGAAACTCCTATCCAGCTTGAGCTCTAAAACACTATTTTATTAAAAATATAACATAAACACAACCAACTATAACATAAACAACAAAAAAATATACGCTACACGTAGTATATGCTACACGTAATATACCGCTACAAATAAACGTTAATATCTAACAGCTTCAGCAGTAATTATGATAATTTCGTGCAATATCGCGTTCAAAAACGTAACTTTGGATTCAGTAAACCTAAGCCTTAAGAAGAGTAAACATTCGTTTAAGCAATAAGTTCATTATAAAATCCACGCATACTCTTTAGCAGGCGCACCAGAAAATGGTAGGGCCAAAATTTCAACTGTGACGCTCTGCATGTCAAATTTGTTTAATCCGAGTCGTGGCGAAGGCCTTGGTGATAGATCATGTAACTTTGGAACCAATGAATGCTGTACTCCGCTGTTCAATACAACTTTTGGGTTAGACGTTTCTTCTTAATGTACAGTATGTTAGATCTGTTGCTGTCGTGTTTGAGTGCGTATTGCTAACTGGCGACAGGTGCTACATGTATTTGAGAATATTGGCCGAGTATATAACAACGCAACCGTAATGAAAAACTGTCCTTGAAGCTCATACACAGATCAAGGTTCCAATTTAAAAAACCCAGAATCTTTCCAATGTTTTAGCAACTCAACACGATCTTGTCCAGGTTTTGTCGCAAAATACTTAATTTGAGCATCACTATATCTTTGATTCACCGGTATGACGTCACGCCAACGATTACTCTGCCATTCATCATTATAAGCAAGTAAAAATGATGCTATTCTGTTTGCATCTGAGAGCAAAACATCTACAGGCTGACTTGGTGGTTCATTGTAGACTGAGTTGTACCTAAAAGATTAAATTTAAAATAGAATGCAAAACTGAAGCCTAAAATACCGGAAACAAACATTGATCAAAATATAGAACAACACACATCGACCACAATGGTTTATACCACAGTGTCATATTAATAAAAATCAGAATGACGCAATACTTGTGGAGATCCGGATATTCCGCAATTCATGTCAAAGAAATCCGGATATCCGAAACCAAATTTTCCATTTCGGACAAGCCTAGATATGTACCTATTTATAAATAAAAACAAAGCAAAATAGCACATGAAAGACACAAACCTAACATCTTCCAGAATTATAACAGCCCGTAATGCCATCCAGCCTCCATATTGTGGATGTAAACACGATCCATAAATTGTCTAAAATATTAAACAAAAGATCTGAACTGCCCCACTAACCTTATAAGTTGCCACATATAGACTACTTGATTCTTCATGCGCATAGTTAGCTGTGAAAATATTTGCAACTAAAACTCACAAGTTTTAAAACCAATTTGTCATCGCTAACCTTATCAGGATCTGGCCACAAATTGTTTGGAACATCTGCCTTTTGATAAAACCAAGCAGCGCCTGAAACGTGAGCTGCTGTCTGCATTAGAACGTACGGGCGTCGTGTTGGACCAAGATCAAAATCATGATAAATTGTTGTTCGTTCGTTTTGTAATACCTGAAAAGTACAAGAAAACAATATTAGGTAATTGTCAGTTGTCACTAACTCATTTCATCGTTCTTAATGTGAATCATAATTCGTAATCATTTTATTTAATTTTGGTATCTTTTTATATAAGAAAATACCTACTTGATAGAAGTCGCATCTCATTTTGCATAACGATCTAGCGCTAACTGACAGTCCATAAATAACGAATTCTATAGTGATTTAAGAACACGAGCCAGGATTCTGTAATACAATCGCGACAAAATTAAGCTGCAGTAATCACAATTGTGTCTGTGGACGAGGTTTGTAATCGCGTTCAAATTTTCAAATGTTTGCGACGCGATTATAGTCGTGCTTTTAAATCGCGTGGCAGCCGCGTTTACAAAGAATCGAAAATTCCATACTATGCAAATGCGTGTGCAGTCTCGGTTATGCTTCCAATAAATGCCAGCAGTTCTAACCGTGTTTGCAAGCGATTGCACTCACAAACAACGAGCATTCGCGATCAGAGTTGCGGTTGTGGCACTCATTGTTGAGCACACTTAATTCTGCCTGTGACTGTATGAATATATACACGACAACATGCTTACCGATTTACAACCATCAATCACAGATTTCATACACTTATCTAACGGATCTTGGAATGCCGACGTTAGACAATCACAATTTTCATTAAAATGTTGAAATATCCATGGCACGAATGTCCTTAAATATTACAACACGTAGTAACAAGACTCAACGAATTGCATTCTATTCTCAATGTACCGAGCATCGTGTTTAAGATTGGGTATTTATCGAGGAAAACTTGAATTTAGTTTACCTTGATATGTGTTATCTAACGCTTTACGGATAGCACAAATTTTTTAACTGAGAGCTGCATAAAATCTTGTCGTATTATATATCAAGTTACACTACTCCAATGCCATTTATGACATTTCAAAACTAAAACTATTTTTGTTTTTTATATGTTAAAAAGAACCAATAAAAATACAGCTCTCCTACTTTGTTATATTGTATAAACTAGAGGGTGCAGCCGGAATTCCGGTTCCGGCATTTTTTCGCCATCCGGTTCCGGTAAATAATTCCGATATTAAATTTTGGTCGGTGGAAATTAAGATATTTTACTAAAAATGACGATAAAAATTAAATAGATTTCATTAGTATGGTATGCAAACCTTGACAATCGCCGAAAATAAGCCATAGAAGCGACGTAGACTTCGCATCCGTGGATTACGAAAATCTAAAATACAGAAGATAATGTAAATACCTGTCTCCAAATAGGGTTATTTCCCCAATAATATTGCAAAAAGAAAATTAAAATAAAATTTTCCGTGGCATGTATTTTTCATTTTCCGGTTCCGGTTCCGTTTCCGGTAATATTTTCAAATTCCGGTTCCGGTTGCAGTAAACAGTAATTCCGGTTGCAGTAAACTGTAATTCCGGTTGCACCCTGACGAACAATATGAAATGCGTCAGTCTATATTTTGCGGTTACGACAGTGTAGCTCAGTATAATAATATTTGACTTACACTTCGAACATATCAGGTCGACTGATTATCAAGTAGCATAATGCATCACATGAGAACGGAAGCTGAAACCGTTTTGAAACCTTTGTATTATACTCAGCGACCTAAAACATTACCATCATTGAAAGAACAATAATAACACACCCTAGAGATCTCAACGGGCCAGGATTTTATTCGGGGCTGGGGCAAAAAGACAGCCAGATAGATTAAAAGTTTTAAGTGACGTTTGCATAAACATACAACCACTACTGTGTTCCTTATTTGTCAAATCGCCTTTAGCCGTGACGTGAAATTCTAAATATTTATGTGATAAATTTTTTATACTCTTCCGCTTACCGTATGAGCAGTATTTTTCAGTTCACTATCGAACAGTTAGGTAAATGTTTTTGTCGTCCCGTTTACAACTCCGTGTGTTCCCGGCGCGCCCAGCCATCTCGTATTTTGACTTACTGAATTAGGCTTCATGCAGTGAACACAGCCAAGTAAATTTTTATAAAATTGGTTAAAATAGTGGTTTCGGTATTTTTCTCCATGCAAATTAGCTATTAGCTAACTATTCAATTATCAGTTTTGGATGTTTGTAAACTATTTATTCAAATTCCTCTCACCTAAAAACCCTTTAGTGCTGAAATTACATTGCTTTTAACCTTAATAATTAGCGAAATATTGTAAAAAGTCCTAATTTAGGCTTATAAACTATGCTAATATGCAAATTATCTATTAGCTAGCTGCTCAAGTATCGGTTTTGGAGGTTTGTAAACAGTCTACGCAGATTTCTCGCACCCAAAAACCTTTAATGCTAAAATTAGATCGCTTCTAACTGTAATAATTAGTGAAATATTGTGGAAAGTCCTAATTTAGGCTGAATTAATTATGCAAATTAGCCTGTAGCTAATAAACGGCTTAAAATTTTAAAACCCCAATGCGAGGTTAACACCCCAGTATAATTGGCTTTCAAACAAAAAAAGTTTATTAAAATCGGTTCAGCCGCTCCTGAGATTCTTTTCGGACGGACAGACGGACAGACGAACAGACGGACATCCACATTTCGACCCCCAAGTACAAAACATAAAACGCTTCGCGAAACTCCGAGCTTTGCTCGGAGTTTCGCTTCGCTCAATAATAGTAAATTCAACAAGCCTAACAACGTTTTGAGATAAAAGCCTACTTATATTTACCCTAGTTATATAATTATTTTTTCTTCAACCGTTAAGTATAAAAAGTCGCGAGATCAATACAAAATGTAACATAAAATAGACATATACCGTGAATGGATGAACATCAAACCCTCGGATTTGAAAATATTCTTCAAGTTGTGAACAACCATCAGTTATAGCACTTTCCATTCATTATACGGTCAAATATGTATATACTGTACGTATTATGCAGTTAAATAAGCTGATGCATGTCATAAGTTGGTTAGGCTAGGTACAAAGATTCTTAGGTATAGTAATAATCTCATGCTGATGCTGCACATTGCTAAAAAATCACTGCTGCATATGTAGTGCCTTCATATGCAGCAGCAGTAAAAACATGGAAGAACCAAGATACATGTGTATAATGTTGAGGTTAAGGCATACAAACAGAAAACCCAGCAGTTGATTGTAAGGCGGCGTGGCTCAGTGAATAGGCGCTGGACTGATAATCTGTCGACCGAGTTCCAAACCTCTTGAGAGCATCCCTCATTTTCAGCTGCTGAGAACTCAGAACTAAAAAACCGTCTTACTTTAGAATACATAATTTATCACAAGTCACGCCGCCTCACGCTCCTCAACTGCAAGGATTTTTCTGTTTTTATCCTTATAAAAACTTCAACATTATACGCATTCACGCACCTTGGTTCTACCATGTTTTCACCGCTTCTGCATATCATGGCACTATATGTATCAGGGTTTTAGCGATGTGCACCATCAGCACAAGGTTTATTTTGCTTCAATGCAGGTCGGATATTGCACGATGAAATATCCCAATAAAATAGCAAGGTGAAATATCCGAATAAAATAGTGCACATGTAAAAAGACATGTAATATACACTGCATAAACTGAAAGTTAGTATCGGTATATGTGCACGTAAGTATGTAAAGCAAATGTTGCCATGCCTGTGCACATGCCGGTATAAGAAGTTGTTGCAATGACCGCGTGGTGTGGTGGTAGCATGCTTGGCTCGAGCGCAAGAGGGCCGAGGTTCGCTTCCCGGCGTGTTCATTAACTTTGGGCAAAACTTCAAACAAGGGTTGTGCAGACTGTATAGTACCAACAGTTAACAGAAAATAACATGATTCCACTAGCTATCATATTTACAGTAAGTAAATAACCTTTCAATAATTGTGCATTGCTTAAATGAAGTATTGCTATAAATATTGTTATTAAAACCGAAATAAACAGCGGACTTAACATAACTGGTGCTTAACAAAAACAAATAGAACGTTATGACTACCGTTTAGCTACATGATGATGAACATGCTGATCTTAGCTTTCAATCAATCAATCAATCAAAATGGTTTATTAACAGATAGACATAGGGACTAAAAATGTAAAATAGAAATCAGCAAAACACAAAAATAGTACCAATGTAGTTAGTGATGCAAAGACACACATGTATAACATAGCTAGTTATTATAAACTTAAAATTGTAAAAAACAGTGAAATCAAGTGAAGGATAAATTTTCAGCTACTAAATAACATGAAAATCGTAATCAGCGGTATCAAATTACTAAGTGTTCTTAGACATGTACGAAAATTTGCCGTATAAAAGGTGAAAAATAGAAACGATTGTCGTAGTCGGTAGTGTTTTGCTGGGGAAGAAATAAGAAATTAATCTGTTAAAGGGACAAGAAGGGAACCAGCCCGCTTAATCCTGACCCTCCATGCGATCCCACTTTATAAACTCGTTTAGATTAACTTTATGTAGTCTTTTGCGAAATAATTTCGCGGTAGCTGCCCTGACCAAAGGCTGATTTTCCACAAACTCAGGTAGAGAGTTCCAAATAAAACTGATGCGGATAAAAAAATTATAGCGCAGTAGATTTGTGTTACAGTGTTGTAATTCTATTTGTAAAGGGTGGCCACGAGCAATAGTGCGAGATCTGATAGGGATAACGTAGTTGATGTTGACGTCCTTATGAATAATTTTGTAGCACATCACTAAATCTGAACGAAGCCGGCGAAGCTCGAGTGGAATTAACTTTAGAACATTTAACCTTTGGCTGTACGGTTGGGGTGGATAGCGCAGTCTAACGAACAGTCTACGAGTAAAATAACGTTGAATACGTTCAAGCTTATCTATCATGCTCAAAGAATGAGGTGACCACACAGGCGAGCAGTATTCAACAACCGGCAAGACGTAACCTTTATATGCTTGGAGGAAACTCTTTGCGTCTTTAGTTAAGAAAAAGCGGAAGAGCATGTTTACAGTTTGAATCGCTTTGCGAAATATGGTGTTACAGTGTTCTGAGAACTTTAGATCGTGTTGCATTATAACGCCAAGGTCGCGCATTTGCGAAACCTCGGTTATCGTTTCCCCTTCTATCGAGTATTTGAAATTGTTTTCTGACTGACCAATATGAAGACAAGCACACTTTGGTCTAGAAATATTTAACTGCCATGATTTAGACCAGTAATATATGGTGTTAATAGCACATTGCAATTCGTACTCACCAAGGTGGTTTCCTACCACCGAGTATAACTTTAGGTCATCTGCGAATAGTTTGTACTTAACACTATGCGGTATGTAATATGAAATGTCATTGAGATAGCAAATAAACAATAAAGGGCCTAATATGCTGCCCTGAGGCACTCCGGACAGTACGGGGTAGTATTGCGAGTAAGTGTTACCGATCTTAACTCGTTGCGTACGCCCCGTGAGAAAGTTTTTAATCCAACCCAACAAGATATCAGATAAACCGAAAAATCTAAGTTTGTAGACAAGCTTGGTATGTGAAACTGTATCAAATGCGTTTTGGAAATCAATATATAAACAGTCAATCTTTTCACCCGTGTCTCTGTGTGCACACCAGTCATAATAACTCTCCAAAAGCTGAGTGGAAGCTGATTTTTTGCTGAGAAAACCATGCTGAGAGGGATGAATAACATTGAAACGATTAAAATGGTCAATGAGCACATTGAATATTAATCTTTCCATGATTTTAACTACACATGAAGTTAATGAAATGGGTCTATAGTTAGAGGCGTCGCTGCCATCGCCTTTCTTGAATATAGGAACAATATCGGCTGTTTTCCAAATATTCGGTAAATCACACTCTCTTAAGGAAGTATTAAAAAGTATCGCGAGAGGATAAGCTATGACGTTTTTGCACTTTTTGAGGAAAATGGCGGGGATGTGGTCTGGGGTGTGACTTGTTTTACTAGGTAGCTTGCTTAGCTGGTGTTCAACAGCAGAAGGGTGGAAATAAATGTCCGTTACAGGGGGAACATACAAATGTGTAAAAGTAGGTATAAGCCCGTCGTCAATTGTGAAGAAAGAGCTAAACCGGGACGCAAATATTTCGCAGCGTGAGAAATTGTCGGTGGTCAGATGTCCTTGATTGTCTCTGAGTGCTCCTATGCCGTTATTACGGTCACACCGTGATTTAACATAGGAATAAAGTTTGTTTTTATTGTTGCCAGTCAAAATAGAACGTTCTTGGTTTTCCTTATATAGTAAAATAGAAGCGTCGCAAATTTTAGCGTGAGACTTATATTTTTCGATGCCCCCGGGTCTGTTGCGACCCCTCCAAAGTTTTCTTTTGGTATTTAGTAACTTTTTAATAAAGCGGGGTACCTTTTTCTTCGAAGTAGTCGTGATACGGGGGACAAAAAGAGTTTGGGCTTCGACCAATTTGTTATAAAATCTTTGCCACATTTCATGAATATCAGAGCAACTTTGGAACAAAGTTTCCCATTGAACGGCTAAAAAAGAACAAATAGAATTATAATCAGCTTTACGATAATTATAAAACCAATTGTGAGATACGTTTTGTTTTTCACCTAGAATTGTAAAATTAACTGTACAGTGATCGGATGAAGAAAACGGTTCGTTTACTCTAATATTGCTAGTTGCGAGTTCCGAAGATGCTAGAACTAAATCTAATATGGCATTGTTACGAGTAGGATGAATGACTAGTTGTTTCAAACTATTTTCTAAAACAAATTTGATAAAACAATCATAAATTGCATTATTCAGGCCAGAATAGGAAAGCCAGTCAATATGAGGAAAGTTGAGATCGCCACATAACGTTACAGGATATGTAATATCGCATAAAGAATACAAACATTCAACAAATTTTAAAGTATAGTCGAGCGTTGCATTAGGTGGCCGATATGCACAGATAAATCTGTGATAGAACGGTAATAATAAGTCTAACGCAACAATTTCGCAATTAACTGTGTTGACACTGGTAGGAACAGATACATAACTTACAAGTTTGTGGACAAATATAGCAACACCTCCGCCCGTTGTGTTGCGGTCCCGACGTAATGATTGGTAATTTTGGTCTGTGACTAGGGAATCAGGTATATTTTCATTTAGCCAGGTTTCGGTTACAGCGATGAGATCGAAATTGTTGCATGAGACGTATAATTTAAAAGCTTCTAACTTATTAGCTAAACTACGAGCGTTCAGAAGACATATGTTCAGCAGGCTGGCCCCTGCATCTAGTTTTCCGCAATCGCGGAAGGTGACCAGTCAGTGTCTATTCTTCCTCCATAAAGCTTCCCATCACTGTCAATATTGCAGTTTTTGAATTTTACCAATTTTTCATTGACCACAGCGAATTGTACACGTTGAGCTATCCGAGATTCGTCTTTGTTTAGTTCGTCGCGTTTGGACCGCAATTTTCCAATGGCGATACGTTCGTCGAGTGACATGGACCTGCGAAAGAAGACGTTTTTGTATTTGTCATAGTTTTTTAGTTTTTTGGACTCGAATAGCATAGACTTGGCGACGCTGGAAGCTGGGAATTCAACTTTTAGCAGTCTTGGTTTTGGCGTTGTGTTCCCGTTGGTTGGAGTCGCGTTTTGACGTCCTAAACGGAAAACTTTGACAACCGCAACAGATCTGTCGAGGATACGACAAACTACCAGAACGTCGTCGGTGTCGTTTCCGTTTTCGGGCATACCGGCGACCACGACGCATCGCTTGATGTTGTCTTCGTCGACTGCTGTTTTGATTTCGTTTCGAATAATTTTGGCTGTTGTGATAGTTCCTTTGGCAGCAGCACTGGAATATGGCATTCCGGCATTAGTTTCAAATACATTGTCGGCAGATGGATCTGTGGTGCCAATAATTTTATTGATGGCAGTTGAAAGGCTGACGAGTTTAGTTTCGATGCTATTCAGACGATCATTATTACTTGTGTTTATTATTGATGGCGAGCCATTGCTTACAGAGTCACAGTGCGAGCATATGAAATGTAGTGAAGCATTGTCACGTACAAAACAATATTGTTCATGAGTCCAATTGAGGCAAATGCTATGATACCACTTGTTACAATGTTCACACTGTACTGCATCATGGCTATCTGATACTGGCAGAATACAGGAGGCGCAATTTGATGTTGAATTTAGCGAATCTTGAGATGGCGTACTATTAGTGTCATTTTGAGGCGGTTTGGGCTTATTACGACCCATTTCGTTAGCGAGGGATAGTTCCGAGTTGATCAGTAAACCAGCGTGTAAAAGTAGTAGTTTTTGCCAGCAGATTACTGTTAATAATGGCTCGTTGAAGCTTACACCGCTTACGATAAATCATTGAAACGATACTGTTTCAAAGGATCGTAGCACCGTAGTTGCCATAATACTCATTATTTGATGGTTATTGACAATCATCTCTTCTATAGTTTTAATTGGCGGTGAAACTACGTAGCTAGTGGGCGTAGACCGTTTTAAGGTCAAAGCGGGTAAGATTTCTGAAAGGTAGCCGAATCACCAGCAACAGACTGTTCAAAAGCTGGTTCGTTTCTATATTGAACATTGATTCACCAGTTTTAGTATACTAACTTTTTTGTGTAATTTTTGACTTTACCGATTGAAACATGAAGTTCCAACTTGCAACTATAGTCATGCATTGCTTGCGCAGTTTTGCGTTATTTTGTTGTTTATTTGTTGATCAAATAAATATCTTTGTTTCTTACGCATTAGAAATTAGTTAATGATGGCATTAGCAAGACCATGTTTGTCAGCAATGGCAAGTTCTTCATCAATGAAACGAGTTATTTCTCCAATTATGTCAACTGCTGTGCTACCCTACTCAGTTCGTACGTTTTCTAAATTGCCAATCAATACTGGTATTCTTTTTGTTCCACAGCAAGAAGCATGGGTCATCGAAAGAATGGGCCGATTTTTAAAAGTTTTGAACCCGGTAAGTATTTATCGTGTCCTATATGGCGAAATTTTGTTTATTGTTTTGAGAATATACGCTAATTTATTTTCCTGGATTTCGTTTATTTTTGTAACTTGAAAAGGTTTATAGAACGAGGGTTTAAAAATATTATGTAGTACGTACTTTGTTGCTTACTGATAACGGTGTCATTAATGACACAGTTCAACACTCCCATTTGTCATTTTATATTTCATTCATTTTCAGGGCCTCAACGTTTTAATACCAGTGTTAGATCGAATCAAGTACGTTCAAAGTTTGAAAGAAATTGCCATTGAAGTTCCGCAGCAAAGCGCTATTACTGTAGGTTAGTACCTTAATCTACTATTCGCCTAACACTATATTTATGCAAATTATTCGCTTATCCCCAATAGTATTCTTTCTAATATAACACTCATAGTGTCCTTCAGCTATTACGGTTTTCTTTTCATATTATGTGAAACATTAAGAAAACAAGATATACGTATTTGCCGAGACTTGTGTGGCTTGCTATTAACTGTTAATTGTAGTATTACCAAAGTTTCAGATAACGTTGCTTTGCAAATTGACGGCGTGCTGTATCTTAGAGTACTCGATCCTTATAAGGTATATAATGGCAAACATTTAGGTTTTGGAAAATTGTCGATACAGGGGATTTTGGTTCTGTGAAATTAAATTCTATGAAAGGTTGATGATACTACTTTGTAGCCTTTTGCTATTATATTTATGCACCTCGTAGGAATATGTTATTTGTGATCTGTGTTCTGCACTTCTGCTATTACAGATTGCAAAGTATGTTAGCTTTACGACACTTTTTTGTTTCTCTGCAACAAGGAGTTCAACAATGTTCTGTTCGAGCATTAGTTTTTTATGTTTTTACTTAAAATATTTGGTTTTTAATTGATCATTTTCCACTGTGCATTATTTTCTGTATTTTCAGGCGTCTTACGGCGTGGAAGATCCCGAATTTGCAATTACACAACTTGCTCAGACAACGATGCGATCCGAAGTAGGAAAAATTACGCTGGATACGGTGTTTAGAGAACGCGAATCCCTCAATATTTCAATAGTTAGTGAGTGTGTACGATTTTAAGCTTCAGTTCAGGATGTGACCGGATGCCAAAAAAATACCTTAATCTAATTTGTAGTGTTAGTTGCAGGGTTTCTGTTATTAGTTTTTCAACGTGTATATTAACAGCGAGTTTTTTGAAATCAATATGTAGACCAGGTTACAACCGGAATTCCGGTTCCGGTAGGGAAATCCGGTATTTTTCACTATATGGCTTCGTTAAAAAATCAAATTTTTCTCATTCGAAAATTTAAGAAAAATTGAGTTATTATCATAACTTATTGTGCTAAAATTGTCTGAGTGTGTATTGCCAAAGTTTTCAATTTGTGTGATACTGTATAATTTATCATATACGTATCCCAGCTACTGCGTTTGTTTCAGGTTACACCAATTAAAGCGGTAAAATAGCGTAAAAATGAATTTTTCGGTAACAAGTATTTTTGTTTTGTGGTTCCGGTATTTTTTAACTTTCTCGCTCAGGTATTTTTTTATCGTTCCGGTTCCGGTATTTTATAGTTCCGGTTGCATCCTGATGTAGACGATATATATAGATAGCTTCTATCTTTAGTTTTATGGTAGCAAAATTTTTGTCGCAGTGCTGATATGGTTTTCGTACCTTTCGATGAATATTTTTTATTTTTGGTGAGATTGTGTAGCGTATTTTGTTTCGAGATTTGATAGGTTTGGTTACACAGTTTTTATCTAACTGAGGTTGAAACTTAGACAAAGAAAACTTAAGTGGATGCTTCCGTAAAGTCATGTGTTCTCAACTGTGTATGTCAGTATTATAGCACCAAGTAACCATTTTTGAACGATCGAAAACAATGTTTTAAACTCAGTGACGCTATATAAAAATACGGTTCTAGCTTCGGCAAAGTAGTTTTTGTCTTAATTTCGCTTGCATAAAATGTTTTATAGGTGCAATCAATTTAGCGTCACAGTCATGGGGGATCAGTTGTTTACGATACGAAATTCGTATGTTTTAGTTAATCGTTATGTTGTTTTTATTTTGTAATGAAATAAAAGACTTTTTTGTGTTTAATTTTTAACGAACGGCAGTCGTGACTTGTTACTCGTGTTTATTCGCACTTTTAAAATTATTTCTTCGCCGGGAACTGGAATTTCTGTTTTGACCCCAGCTGACCGATTATTGCGTTTTGTTGAAGAATATAAGTATACATAGATAAATTTTGTGTTCTTAGTATTATATATCAATTTGTAAGCTGGGGAAGTAGAAGCAGTTTGTGAGAAAAGTTATGGGTTAAGAAATAATTCTCAAAGTAACACTGGTCACTGGCTGTATATTATAAAAAATTTTGTTAGCTGAACAAAATCTAACATGACTGCTTGCATTTTTTTGTTTTTGTCTTGTAGGGGACATGAAAATGCCACCGCGAATTCAAGAAGCGATGCAAATGCAAGTTGAAGCTGAACGTAAAAAACGTGCAGAAGTACTGCAGTCTGAAGGTAAGTTTATGCTGAAACTGAAAAAAATGGGTGCAAAGACACCATACACAATAAGTTCTTTTTGCTTTCAGAGCGGTGTTTGTTAGTCGTTTGATAGAATTTGTTAAACAGTGGCGTATTTAAATGAAATTTTTCGCGAATGGAACATGGTGTTATGTAATTCTGTCTGCCAAAGTTAAATATTTCACAGCGGATAACGTTCAGTTAAGCTAAAAGTGTGTTCGCGTCGTTTCCGGTACAAAATGTGTTAAATCGTGTATTAAAAATAGGCAGTATATACCAGTCGTAGTGGGACTAAATTTGTTGAGCGAAGCTCGAACACACGCAAGCAATTAAGGTAATATGCAAATTAGTTATTAGCTAACTATTCATTTATCGGTTTTGGAGGTTTGTAAGCAATTTACTCAGATTCCACGCACCCAAAACCCTTCAGCCACCCTAATAATTATTGGAATAATTTAAAAAGTCCTAATTTTGTCTTGTCAATTGAGCAAATATGCAAATTAGGTATTAACTTACTATTCGATAATCGGTTTTAAAGGATTGTAGACAATTTATCTAGATTTCTCGCACCCGAAAGCCCATTATTGCTGAAATTATATTGCTTTTAACCATATTAATTAGTGAAATATTGTAAAAAGTCCTAATTTAGGCTTATAAACTATGTTAATATGCAAATTATCTATTAGCTAACTGCTCAATTATCGCTTTTGGAGGTTTGTAAACAGTTTATGCAGATTCCTCGCACCCAAAAACCCGTTAATGCTAAAATTAGATTGCTTCTAACTGTAATAATTAGTGAAATAATGTAAAAAGCCCTAATTTAGGCTTAATTAATTATGCAAATTAGCCTGTAGCTAATAAACGGCTTAAAATTTTAAAACCCTAATACGAGGTTAACACCCGAAGATAAATGGCTTTCAAACGAAAAAAGTTTATCAAAATCGGTTCAGCCGTTCTTGACATTCTTTTTGGACGGACGGACATCCACCTTTCGACCCCAAAGTACAAAACATGAAACGCTTCGCGAAACTCCGAGCTTCGCTCGGAGTTTCGCTTCGCTCAATAAAAAATTGCAATTCAGGTGTGCGACAAGCGGAAATTAACGTTGCTGAAGGCAAGAAACAATCAGTAATACTTTCGTCTGAGGCGCTGAGAGAACAACAGATTAACGCGGCTAAAGGTATGTCCACCCTGTGCTTGTTGCTATTCAGGGGTAGGCTTTTTTATTAAAACGGGACATCAGCACATTGCGGTTCCGGTAAATTTTTACCGGATTTAAAAATTCCGGATAATTCGGCCGTTTTCTTAACTTTGCTAATTTTTAAGAATCTCTTTTGAAAGCCACTTCTACTCCGAATATAAGCCATTGATGGTGGATTTCACTTCAGTCGATGATGAAAATCTAAAATACAACAAATAAAATAAATACCTATGTTCGACTAAGGTTATTTCACAAATAATAGAGCAAAAAATAAGATTGAAATGAAATTTGTGGTGAAATGCATTTTTCAGTTTCCGGTTCCGGCTCCGGTAAAATTTTCAAATTCCGGTTCCGGTAAATTGTAATTCCGGTTGCACCCTGACGTAGGCGTATTGCTAAAAGACTTGAGTTTTTTACTTTCTAACTTATCGAAGCCCGAGCTATATTTCAAAATTTAATGTTCAAACGCCGTTACAGGCATTCTGCGATTAGGTCTAATCTGAGTAGAGAAAAATTTGTTGGGTTCCGTTCAGGAAATCTTGTCTCTGGACTCGCTTGTGGACTCAATAAAAAACCTAGTTTTGGAGTGTACCATACTGTAAGAGTTAATTTTCTACTCAGATGATGAATATGCTAACAGTTTCAAATGATTTGTCTCGTTGTTTTTCATATAATATGCTGAGCCAATGAGAAAATTTGACAATCTAAAGTGTTGGAATTTTTGTTTCGGATTGGGATTAATACGCTAAATGTGATTCCCATTGCAGTTGCTGCGAAAAATATTAATTTTTGCATTGCTCTTGTCAGAATTCTAGTAAAAATTTTCGGATGCCAGTCGCAGTATGGATGTGTCGTCGCTTAGTATTGTCTATCGCGGTGTAATTGTTCAGGTTTGTAGTGGATTTAGTATCTAATTTTAGGCGAAGCTGCAGCTATTGTTGCACGTGCGGAAGCGAAAGCTAGAGCCATTGCTACCGTTGCTAGTGCCCTTCAGGACAAGGTAAGTTGCTACGCAGATTTCAATTAATCAACAATATGTGCGCTTCTGAACTTATGCAGTCCTACAATATTGCTTTAAGTTATTTTTCATCATATAAAAGAATTTACAAGTATATAAGCTGTTCTACAGTTTACATTTAAAAAATGGTTTAACCTTCCCACTGTATTTAGAAGAGTTATGGGCATGTTTTTTTGCAAATTGACAATATTTGCGTATTGTAGTCATCTAGTTAACATGGTTGCAATATTTGCAAACGATGTCAACAGATTTCCCAGAAAAACTGTTGCAACTTAACTCAACAGAAAATCTTATAAAACTGTTTAAACAAAACGTATGCAGTGGTATTTAGAATTTACTTTTAATTTTCATATGTACATAATATGATATCAGCTGAAACGGTGCTCAAAATACGTATGTGGAGCATTCCAGCTTTAATATATGATGACTAAGTATTTTTGATATATGTTAAGCGCGGTAGTGATGCAGCAGCCCTTACCGTTGCCGAACAGTATGTCAAAGCATTTTCCGGATTAGCGAAAAGTAGCAACACGCTTATTTTACCATCTGCCACCGGAGATGCTGCAAGTATGGTAGCACAAGTAAGTTATTTTTGGCGTTACAGAGGTTGTTTTAGACCTGCGGGTTGATTGTTCTTGTTTTATGATGCAGGGACAATGATTGAGGGTTTTTCGTGTAGCGAATCAAATTTGGGAACATTTGAAAATAATGAAAGTTCTTGTTGTCAGTAATTATTTATGTTAACCGAACGTTTTCGATATGTGGGAAGTTGGTATTTATACTTTGAATTTATGTGAAATTGTTTTTAATGGGCGGAGTTTAAATTTCATATTTTTCTAAAGCAAATGGTTGCAGTCAGAAAATTCGGAGTGTTCCATTTCGATATGAAAAGAGATTTTGTCGAAAATCGTAGTTAATTTTTTAATTTTTCCAAAGTTGTATTTTGTCGATTTTTACTACTACAGAATTGAATTTATCTTCATATTTCTATTTATAATTTCGTAAATTTCAGGCAATGACAATTTATAAATCTCTAGAAGCCAAACAAATTGAGACTCAAAGCGACAGCGTTAGTAGAATTCCTGCTGTAAATTCGGAACTAACAAGTGATAATCTGAAACTTGACGAAGAACACTATACTACTAAGGTTTATCCTGATCCGCGCTCTGCAAAAATGCAAGATATACCGCATGATAACGATAAATGACTATAATTGTTTTGTCGTAATCCATGAGATCCGTTTTGTAACTGAGCTACGGGGTATGAGGTAGGATTATTAGAGCTAAATTTTATGGGAATGCAAGTTGGAATGAGGATTGAAGTTTTGTAGAAATTTTAACTAAAACAAGAACTTCGGATACACTCAGCTAGTTGATGCATGGGTGGACCTTGGCATGTTAAAATGCCCTTATTTTTATATGAGGGTTGTAGATATATAGTCACAGACAAAATTAAGTGTTTTCGTGGCCCAGTTCCAATCCGTTGCTCTGATTACGATCGGTCGAGATATTGCGACCATAACGGTGATTGCGCAGTAATAATTATTGACCTATTTGTTAACGCGGTTATAACATCGGTTTGGAGGCACGACTGCGATTGTGTCTGTATGTTGACACGACTAGTCGCGGGCGAAGAAAAGAGACGGTTGTGTTTATTGCGCGCTCAATTCGGTCTGGGACTGTAGTTGAATCAGGTATTCAAAGAATATGCCGCAGTTCGATAGTTCGAGGTCCTATCGCCAAATGGCAGTAGGTGGTATAGTCCCCCATTGAGCATACTTTGTACTTTTTTGTTCGGTATTTTATTGTTTTTTGTTGCCGGAAGCGTTTTGCTCTTATAATGTCGCTTATGTGGGGTTGTGTGTATTGCGTGTCCAGTTTACCCGAAAATAAAGTGGCATTAAAAATAGCCAAAACAATTATTAAGCATGCTTTGCAAATGTTTAGATTTAGTGAAAAATGCATGCAAATGCGTTAATTTAAATTTTTTACCTTAGCTGGTGTGTTGCAAATTAGCACATTTTTTTCAGGCCAAGTCGGTGAAAAATAGCTCAGAATAAAAAAAGAAAGATCCAATTCTAAACAATTCTAAATTTATGCTACAGCTCGGTGTTTAATATTGACTGAATAGTCCGTGTTAATTATAAGTGCATGGCTAATAAACTCAGCCTAAACATAACCGTAAGTTTCTACGTCTTTCAGAGTCCCGCTGTTTCTCAGCTGCGCAGACGCCTATAATTTAAACACGGACCGATTGCATTATTGTTTTACTTGAAACAAATAAATGTTTTATTGTTTTGTATTGTTTTTTAAAAGAAAATGAGAGCGTTTGCGTGGTTGGTAAACAACCGCATGTTTTCTATGCCGATCTGGGAAGTTGGATTAACGTGTCAATTGTTAAACAGCTGAAAGTAGCGGCGTTGGAGCACGAATATTAGCTTCGAAAGAGTGTGTGAACACAGACAATATTCGTGTAGAGGTGAAACGAATTTTAGGTAAAAGTAAAGTTGAATGTTGATGTGCCGGAATTGCTGATACCTCCGGCAAAAATTCTACTGCAGCCAGAAGTCTTTTTTTATGTCAGAGGAGGAATCGAAGGTGTCTAACGGTTGTGCCTCGCAACGTTTTAGCTGACTAGGAGCATACTTGTATTATATAGTCGAGCAATAGTATATAATGAGTGAGTCGAACAAAGCTGCAACGGTGATTGTACACGGGTTTCGGGGGTATGTTGGCGTCAAAGAAATCAAAAAGTATCTTGCGAAATCAAGTATTTATCCCAAGCGAGTAAGTTGCTGCTTCGAGTATAGAAGAAATCGTTTAGAATTTCCGCAGCTTTTAATCCTAAGCGTAAACCTAAACTGTGATACTATGTCTAAGCCTAAAACCAGCGACTGTAGCATGCTTCTGTCAAGAATGTAGCCAGATCAAGTTACAGTTTAGTTTGCTGTTTTTCAGGAATTTTAACAGTTGGTGGCACCAAAAACGCCTCTTCGAAATTTCGGCCTACGCTACTTTCAGGCCCGGTTGATTTTGGTGAAACTGTAAAAGAGTGTGGGCTTAGATTTTAGACTACATTTTTTGCATAGCCTTACGCTTTAGATTTAAGTTTACGTTTTTCATCGCATTAGGTTTAGGTATACGCTTTAATCTACTGTTACGGCCCTAAAAATAACATTTGCCGAAATTTTGGTTGAAGTTAACCTCCAGTTTCCAAATTGATTCTGTATCCAATATGCACAATGAGCAATGGTTCTGACTTACAGTTGTATTTCTGCAAAAAGTGTTTTTTGTTCTGAATACTGACCACGGCTGTTTTATCCTCGTTTTTATTTCAACGGTCGCATTTCTCGCACGTATATGAAGAACTAATATTGTTGTCATGTGGACATTTTGGTTTTTTGGCCAATGTAAAGAACATGGGCGGAGCAGTATTATAAGCATATTCCTAAACCTAAGTCTAAGTGTAAGCCTAAGCGTAAAAATAAGCATATTCCTACGCCTAAGGTTGAACCAAGCAAAAAATTAGTGTAATGCTTAATCGTAATCTTTTTTAGTCCCACAGAAAAACGTTCTGCTCCTGATCTTTACATGGGCCGGTTTTTTAAACCGCGAGGCATTCCAGACTCCATGTTTTCATAAACGAGACTCAAAAACGTTCCTGGATGCAGTCGCATAATAGTTGCATGGGAGGGGGTGAAACATGACGTGTTTATAAAATAGCGAAATTTTTTGCGATTTTGGTGCACGGCCGACCTTTTTAACTTTAAGGAACAAAAACCTGATACGTTTGAATCCTTTTCGCTGGTGAGAACTTCCGCATACAGTTCATATATTATGATTCACTATAAAAAAATACGGCCCATGTAAAGATCAGGGGACGAACGTTTTTCTGTGACACTAAAAAAGACTAAGCTTACGCCTTGACTCATTTTTTGCTTGGCTTACGCTTAGGCTTAAAAATATTCTTATTAGGCTTCAGAATATGCTTTATAATACTGTTCCTTCCCTGTTGTTCACATTGTCCAAAAATACTAATATAATCCCTCAAATAAGACCATTAAATTGATTAATATATTTTCTTTGAATTTTTTTCTGTTTAGGAATTCTTTGCCCAGAAAACTTTTTATCTTTCTTGGTGAAAATGTTGTTGTATAAGTGAGAGGTTTGTACAATCGTCTTTCTGACCAGCATCACAGAGCTTTAGATTGTTGTTTTTTACTTAAATTTTGCAGAATTGGTTTTTTGAAAATTTGTTCATGGCGACTACTGTAATTTTTCTGAATGAGTCACGTTTAGTTTATTGTTATATTGTTTTAATTTCAGTGCAATCTTCAAAAAGATCACGCATACCTTGGATTTGTAAACGCTGTTGATGCTGAAGATGCAATTAGGAAGTTGGATGGCGCGATGTGGCGTAAATACAATCTTAAAGCATCGGTAGCACAAAGTGCCAGGTCTGACCGGAAACAGCAACCGCCCGTCAGAGACCCTTCAACGGATTTGGAGCAGGTTGTGTCGCCGGAAGTTGCCATGCTCGATGCTGTCACCCCGTTGGCCCGACTAAGCTACAACGAACAGCTGCGCCAGAAAAGCACCGATGCTAAAGTGTTGCTGAGAACAATTGTCAACGAAATCAAACGAGTTTCGAAATCAACGATAGCGAATACCGAAGGCTTGTTGGATGAATTCAGGCCGTCTCCTGTTACTGAGGTACGTAAGCTGAGGTTTGAGCGTTGTACTTTGTCGTACGGCAACGAACGGTGCCACAAGTTGAAAATTAATGTTTGTTAGCAAATTGATATGCGGTGGCATGCGGTAATTCACTTACGCTGCCAGAAGGCATTAGAATAATCAAAAAGTATAGCGCCAGTCTACGATAATTCGAAATTATCAGTGTTTAGTAATTATTGAAGTAAACTTTATCTTTTTTTGGCAATATGTTAATTTCAACTAAGTAGCGTAAGCTTTCTTAACACAGTGTTGTACCCCTGATATACCAAATATCACCAGTTGACGATAGGTCTTGTACCTTTGAAGCCAGTGAATCAGAAGTTTATCCACATTCCCGGATTATATGTAGTGGAACTTGTGCACATTTGGGTATAAGTTTTGTATAGCGATACGCTGGAACTGTGTCAAAATTACGTATCGTCGATGTTTTTGTTTTGTAATTAAAATGTGAATATTTGAATATTTAATTGCAGGGTTATCGAAACAAATGTGAGTTTCATGTCGGTTATGACGCAGACCGCAAGCCGTCGGTGGGATTTCGACCGGCGAAAATTGGAAAATCAACCAACGCAAGCGTGGATTATAAATTGGTTGTATTCCCTAACGCTTGTACGCATATTCCGCAACGAATGAAGTATGTGTTGGAAAAATTTCAGGTAAACTATGTTCTTACTATTAATTGATGATGTCTCTTATATAAGAATGTGCGACATCATAAAATGTATACAGCGCGCCTTGCATTTTTGACCGTAATTACGTTTTGGCCGTAGTTATATGTTAACGATGATTATACGACGTGATGTTACAGGCAAAAACTGCTCGAAACAAGTGAAATTACTAGTCAGACTAAGGGTAAAAAATAAGATTATTGTGCTTTTGAATTACTGAAATTACAAAGCTAATTGCGGCCACCTCAAGGTGCAGTCTTTACAAGCATTATAGCAAATGTCACTAACATTATGATTTGCTCTCGTTCTTATAATTATTTTTGAATCTATTTGATTTTTTGCTAAATTTAGCAGTCAAATTTTAAAATAAGTGATGCGGCACATTTGTAAGTACAAAGTGAAAAATTTGATAATAGGGCTCTACACACATTTTAAGAATACTGCGGTGAACAAAAACTTGTAATAGGTAAATGTTTTAAAAAATATTGATTTGAAAAATCTGGCGATAGATGCTAGACACATTTGAGAATACAAAACTGAAAAATGGCTTGTTTTTGTTTCAGGAATATATTCGAACGTCGCCATACACACCGTTTGATGTGGTAGAGCATACTGGTGTCTGGCGACAAATCACGCTTCGTTGTTTTTGGTTCGATATCATGATTGTAGTTACCATTCATCCTCAGTCACTTTCAGAAAGCGAAGTGTCACAACTCAAGGCTGAACTTAGTGAATTGTGGATGGATTTGTGTGGAAATTCGACTAAATTTGAACAAAGGTTTTACGTAACTTCAGTGTATTTTCAAAAACTTGTCAATAGCAGTGATACCCCTGTATACGAGCTTTTGGCTGGTGCACCGTACGTTTATGAAACTTTATTCAGTAACCGGTTTCGGGTTTCACCAGCGGCTTTTTTTCAAACAAATACACTCGGGGCAGAAGTGATGTACAGGGTGATCGCAGAGTTGGCGCTGGATGGCATAGCTAATTTTGCGGGTACCAAAAGTCAAGGTCGGGATAGAGAAGCCCAGGAGGTAAGCGTGACAGCTGGAAAGAGGAATTGTGAACAGGACGGGGACAAAATGGTGGAAAACGAAAAACGAACCGGAGTTTTTGATAGGGTGATCTTGGAAGCTGAGGAGCGACAGGAATTTCTTGCAGGGTCGGTAGGAATCGATGATGCTTCCAATCGAACAGAGATAATTGAAATGGGAACAGCTGGAATTGACCGGACTGGGATGCCAGGTAGTTCAAGTATACCATGTGATCAGCTCGATGTTTGTGAGCCTTTGACAAAGAAACCATGCATGATTAATGTAAGCGAAGAAGATAGCAATGGTACAAATTTAGAAGGGGGCTTAAATGGGCACCGGATAGTGGTGAATAGCCAGCAACACGACGGGAATTTAGAATTGGGTAATTTGACTAAGGTAATAGCAGTTGGAAAGATGAAACCAGACAATGGCAAGAATAGGGATTTAGAACTGGTTTATGGTGGAAATAAATCTGATGAAATGAATCGGATTAAGTGTGATTTGATTGGTCAGACGGTTGGAGATTGTAATGTCGGAAAAGGTAACAAATCAGCTACTGAGGTACAGGAAAAATTAATCAAAGATCATGGTTTGGCCGAAGGTAAATTTGTCGCCGGGGGTCATAGCAGAAGGCCAGGAGTCGAAAGTAAAAGCAGCGTGGTGTTGTACGATATCTGTTGCGGAACTGGAACTATTGGGATTTCGTTGGCGCATTTGGTTGAGAAAGTTGTTGGAATTGAGTTGTGTTCCGACGCGGTGAATGATGCTAAAGCGAACGCGCATGCGGCTGGTGTGGCGGAGAAATGCGAGTTCGTCCAAGGAAAAGCTGAAGAGGTAAGTGTTGGTTTTCTGCAATATTATTTTCAAAAACGCCTAGCAATGGCTGAATAATTTGAACATAGCAAATTATGCTCTTTCTCGATAGCTTTGCTGGAATGTTAACAAGCAGTCCCTGAAACGGTCAGAGAGACGGGGTACGATTGTCCAGTGTCGTGCTTAGCGCCCAGAGATCGCCAAATGGGTCACATCACATCCAGGGATCTAGTACAATATTTTAAGATACGGATTTAACGCAGAAAATATAAGCCTGAGACAGTATGACATCCACGTCGCTACGTGCAATGCTTCACTAGGTCAACCCGTTACTGCCCGCACTACTTTTGCCGGTGTCACGTTTTCTTTAGAAGGTACAAAACGAAGCTGTTTTACAAAGAACTAGTTATTTTTTCGGTCAGCTCGTCAGGCAGGACAGTGACGCCGCTACCGCCTCCCTACTCCGAAGGAGGTTTCGGAACCTATTGGGTTTCCCGCAAAACCAATCTACAATGTGATTTGAAAAAATTTAGAGCCTTCGGTGCGATTCAGGGTAAGCAATGTGTTATTTACGCTCATTTGGCTTCGTTCACCAGTTTTCTTCTGCCATTATGCATTGTGCTCCCGCGTAAGTGCGTCCAATTTTTGAATACGCTGTTGCACTGGTTGATACCTTACAAATTGCTCTGTTCCGCAGCCGGCATCTCGGATAACCTAGCCGGGAACGTGAGGAAGGACTTAAAAACTTGGGCGACGATAAAGTGTCATATATATGAATCAGTTATACCATGATTTGCATTTAACGGAAACGGAAACTTCAATCAGATGACACTTTCACTATAGTTGTTGGAACACAATAAATTAAATCAAAATGCACAATGAATGGTGGTCTGTAAAATATTTCGCTGTCCGGTTCCATTTTCGGGTTTCGGTTCCTTTTTCAATATTTTCGCATATGGATTACTTAAATTATATTTTGTGCGATTTTTGTGATTACTACTCACTGTATACGCGTTCAGTTGCGTATTCCAATTTTATAGTTTTTTTGTTATATTTCAGGTATTCTTTCACGCAGCTAAACGTTCGTTAGAACAGTTGAATCAACCGTGTTATAACAATAACGATTTTAATAAAATAAATAATAATAATAATAATATTAATAATTTTAATAATAATAATAATAATAGTAATAATAATGAAACTAATAGTAATAATATCAAAAATAGTAACAGAATGGATTTCATTACTATTGGCATCATGGATCCGCCTCGTGCAGGTTTACCAGATAAAATAATTCGTGCAGTTCGCGAGTTTTCAACGTTAAAACGTCTAATATACGTTTCGTGTGAACCGAAATTAGCGTCAAAAAATTTTATTGATCTTTGCCGACCGACGTCAAATAAATACATCGGAATACCGTTTGAACTCAAAAAAGTTGTTCCTGTCGATATGTTCCCACAAACGAAATTGTGTGAATGGGTTATGGTATTTGAAAGATGATGATTAAACGCTGGTTATGGATGTCGAAATGTAAGTTGTATTTTCAACAGAACATCTATTCCCAGTTAGTAATTTAGTCTCCAGTACAGCAAACGGTAACAGATGGTAATCGGTCAAACTGGTGCATAATATATACAAGCAAAGACAAATTAAATGCGAAAAATGTGCTGGATTTCGAAGTATGCTCGTTGGTCGCTGTTTGTCGAAGTGTGCTCGTTGGTCACTGTTGGTCGAAGTGTGCTCGTTGGTCGCTGTTTGTCGAAGTGTGCTCGTTGGTCGCTGTTTGTCGAAGTGTGCTCGTTGGTCGCTGTTTGTCGAAGTGTGCTCGTTGGTCGCTGTTTGTCGAAGTGTGCTCGTTGGTCGCTGTTTGTCGAAGTGTGCTCGTTGGTCGCTGTTTGTCGAAGTGTGCTCGTTGGTCGCTGTTGGTCGAAGTGTGCTCGTTGGTCGCTGTTTGTCGAAGTGTGCTCGTTGGTCGCTGTTTGTCGAAGTGTGCTCGTTGGTCGCTGTTTGTCGAAGTGTGCTCGTTGGTCGCTGTTTGTCGAAGTGTGCTCGTTGGTCGCTTTTGTCGAAGTGTGCTCGTTGGTCGCTGTTTGGAATGATTCAGAAGTCTCCTATCGCCAACTGGCGATTGGCGCTAGAGAGAATATGTGTAAGGCGTTTAGTTGCCTGGATGAAGGATAAAGGAGTTCTTGTGACGATTGCTGTTGTAAGGTGAAAGTTGTTTGGTTGACGGCACGTTTGACGTTTCATTGTGCTTTGAACTTGTCGTGTGGCACCGGACGGCGCGGGTGGTCAAAAAATTTTGTATACAAAATAGATATGCTGTCCCATAGGGTAATAAACGCCCGTGGGTGTACGGTTCCGAATGGTGACAGACGTCATCAAAAGTATAACGCAAATGACAGGTTTGGCGTTTTACGAACTGAAAATTTTTTAGCGTTTTTTGTGTACTTTTTGTTGTTTGATATGTATATTTTTAGGGTCGCTGTTTACTTGTTTACATGTATGACAGAGTAAATTTTTAATTTAACGTGTTTACCGTGTAAGTAATTTCTCAACGTAAGTATATGGGGTTGATAGAAGCTAAGATTTGGTGTCAGATGCGATGAAAGTTAACGGTCCGGATTAATACTTGTAATCCGTTTTACAAAGACGAATCCAGGAATGTTTAATTTGGAACAGACTGAAGCATGTAAAACGTTTTAAAACTGGGGTCCGGATTCAAACCAGGGTGACAACAAGGATCGGATTCGGAAAAAAATGTAGTTCGGATTCGGTTGTGAATGCCAAATTCCGCAATATGTTATTTTTTCATTTTTAAACGATATGTTAAATAGCTTGTATAAATCAAATTTCTTTTTCAGGTTTAAACAAATTATAGACGTACTATATCAGTAACGAATGGTCATGGAGGGCATGTTAAAAAATAACAGTCCGTAACCGAATAACATGGAGTACCCTCTGGAGAGGCCATATAAATATCAGTCCCCACTTTTATTCGGGTCACTACAGTAGTTGTACTCAGTTAGGCTCATTGTGTTTTTATATCGGATGTCAACGGCGTTTTTCACCTTTCACCAGGGTACAACTGAAAGCTTGCCTCTTACTCCGGCAGAAAAGCAACCTCCGGCTTCGGCAGGATTTCTGCCAGAGGTTTCAGCAAATTCGGTAGTGAAATTTGTTATAGTTTTACAAGAGTTGTATCGTTTGGTTCATTTGTCTTTTAGTTTTGGACAATTTCAGTGGGGATACTTGTCGGGAGTTGTTTAACATAAGCTTAAAAGCAAAATTTTGGACAACACTACAGATAATTGCTAAACTTAGCAAATTGAACAGTATATATTTCAACTTTATTTCGCTTCACATTGCTCCGGCAACTTGTTGACCTCCAACTCCGGTATTTTTCACTTCCGGTTGAACTATGCCGTTCAATGTGGGGTTTCAGCATCCTAAGCTCCGTATTCTTATATGTGTGGAACACCTATCTGTAGTTGTGTTGTAACATTCGAACTAACGCATGCTGACACTAAAAAATTGGGACATTTTTCGCATTTGATTTGCTCTTTTCGTGTACCAACAGGGATGGGTGGTCTCGGTCTAAAAAGTGTGACCGAGACTGAGACCGAGACCAAGACTGAGACCGAGAGCGAGACCCCGACCCAGACCCAACCTACTCAGACCGAGACTTTTGGTGTCGGGCTCGTCAAAAGTTTTGAATATTTTTATCAGCCCAGAATTGCCGTTTAATTCATTTACTTATATAAATCGCCGCCAAACTTTATTTTTTCAATGTCTATCACATAGGAATAGTGGCACAAACTCAACGATTGAAAACGTTCACAAAACAACTATCTCCCAAGTCCAATTATAACAGACGTTGTGCACATATGAAAATGAACTTAAGCGGATTATATGCGACTGTCAGTGCCAGTATTAATGAAAACATTACTTGGTGAACAACTCTGCAAAAACCTCAGTAACTTTGCGTGCGGTGTGTAATTTTATTGTTTACTTTCACACCTCCATACCTAAGCTGAAGCGTAAACCTAAACCTAAGCCATCCATGCCATAATGTAGTAAGATAATCACTTTGAGGGCACTTGAGACTTTATTAATACAATCATAGTGTTGAATGAACTAAAACAAGTACCCAATTTTAGTGGTTCAAAGAAGTGTAAGGAAGTGGGTGAAGATTTTCTTACCCGCGCTACGCTTTACCAGCGGGAATTTTATTTTTTTACCAGCGGGTATACCCATGCCAAATTTTGTTACCCGTACCCACATTACCCGTGTGTATGCGCGGGTAGCGTACAGCTCTGGGTGGTTCACGCATGTAGTACATTTTGTCTAAAATACGAGCAAAACATTGCTGTTTCTTTTCATCAACTCAAACGAGCTCAGCTAATAGCAATTGTTCACCGGTTTTTCACCTCTTTGGTGTCCATTACTCAAGAAAAGCGAGACCGAAACCGAAATCAAGACCGGCTAAATTCAAAGACTTGCCGAGATCGAGATCAGAGACCGAGACCGCCCATGCGTGTGGACCAATTTCGAGTTCAACAACTGCAATAGTTAGCTAGTTTAAAAACCTTGTTAGTAACACTGATGATATTTGCTATACACATATGAGAATGCGGTCCCAGGGGTGTATTTGATTTTATAATTGCAGGTCTGTTATTCACCTACTTTATGCGTTTGTTATAGTTGTGCTTGTTTTTAAATCTTCTTAATATAGACTTAACGCTCAATATACGTACGTCCTGGGTAGTAAGCCTTGTGTGGATATGGACAATAATTTTGAGGTATTTTATACGTTATAATACTTTATCTCTAAATCTTTCGTAGACGCTGTCGAATGAGAAATTAATGTGCTAAGATACGCCGCGTTGACTATGGATTTTAAGCAACTTTCTAATGGTCTGTGATCCAGTCTCAAAAACGGGGGGTGCAGTGTTTAATCGGTTGTAAAGTGCGAGGCTTGGGGTGTGTGCAGCTGTTTTGCTACAGGATAATATGGATAGCTACATTTTAACAGGATACTGGTAGAACGGTTTTCGGGATTGTGAGTTTTGGTCGTTGTTGTGGTTTTAATTTTGCTGGTTGCTTTGGAAGCGGTGTATTGCGGTTTATGTTTGTTTGTTGAGTGAATAAAATTCGTTATACGACGCGGCTAAAATTGCCTAAACCTGGAGCTACTACAATGTTTGCTGTAACCTGGTCGATCGCTTTGATTTTCTCAAAAAAATAATCAGGTTTTGAAAGTTTTTGCATATCTGAAGTGTCTCGTGATATTTTTTTGATTATTCTGAAAGAACCGTAATATAAAACATGTAAATGTTTTTAAATTGGACACTTTTTTGGGCAATAGGGCCAATTAAAGATCAGGGGCGGAACGTTTTTTACGCGCGGGACTGCAATAGACTAACGTTTACGCCTTGGAGACGAATTTTTTTCGCTTTGGGTTTGGCGTAGACATTACGGCTGTTCTACACGAAAAAATGTGCAGTTTACACTGAACAGTTGCATTAGGTTAGTTAAAAATATTGATACAAAAAGTTCATCGCATGCCAGACACTATCGTATTTGGTGTGAAGTTTGAAGAAATACAGCATCCACAGGTGCTGTTGGTTGTTAGTTTGAAAACCTATTGCTAAGTGGCGAGAGTCGCTTAAATTAGTTAAAAAACGGGCGTTAACCAGGTTGGCATCTGTTCGTAGCATCTGTTGGCAGTCGGCTGGCCAATGTATACAACAGGGTCCTAACAGTAGTATAAGCGTATTCTTAAGCCTAAGCGTAAGAATGAGTCGGAATGAGCTTACGCCTAAGCTTAATTCTAAGCAAAAAAATAGTGTAAAGCTTATGCTTACTCATGTTGCAGTTCTTCAGAAAAACGTTCCGCCCATGATTTTTACATTGACCACTCATGTGATACGTTTTCAAACAGGTAAACTACAGCAATTGCGCAAGTCAAACGCTACTTGAAAATAGGACAAAAATGAAATGAAAACCATGGGTTGCGTTTCGATGCTCATGAACGCTACTTAAAAATAGGACAAAAATGAAATGAAAACCATGGGTTGCGTTTCGATGCTCATGAACGCTACTTAAAAATAGGACAAAAATGAAATGAAAACCATGGGTTGCGTTTCGATGCTCATGATTTGTTGACTGAAATTTACGAGATCAACCAGCAACTTATGATAAATGCTGCGAGGCCGAGGTTTTTTGACAGTTATCGTGTAACTTTTAAACCAGTTGGGTATGAGCTTCAATCTACAAGTATTGAAGTGAATGCGCCGGGGCAAGGATTTTACCCGGCGCCGGGGCCAGCAAAACATATTAAACTTCAAATTTTATGTACCTTTTGTGTAAGCACATACCTGGAAGTGTGGGTACCATTTTGATCATATCATGTGACGCCACATTTTGTTGACACTCCAATGGTGTGAAGTTAGCGTTAAGGCATTTTTGTTATTATTTGCCATATCGCGTCACGCGGCATTTTGCGTATGGTAATGTAGTAAACTTAACTACGCTGGCGTTCGGATTCTGGCTAAATTGTGCCACGGGAACTTGTTTTTTCTGGTACCGTCAATGGTATCGTCTGGTATTGTACACGGTACCATACGGCCCCGGCCTCGGCATCGTCTGGCCCCGGCGCTCTGTCCTGGCATCGTCTGGCCCCGACGCCTGGTCCCGGTATCGTGTGGCCCCGACGCCTGGTCCCGGCATCGTGTGGCCCCGACGCCCTGCCCCGGGACATCTCAAATTTATTGTACTTATTGCTAAGCACTGTGTGCAATTTACTTCAGATCCACAGCTTATATAGTTCAGTATTTTCATAGTTGCTCGATACAGTAAGAATACGACTATTCTGTTTCAGAATTTACTCGTTTCAACGTCATCCGCTGAACCGTGGAGTACAAGCGTCTATGACCCGAGTAATGGCAGTGCAATTTGGTCGTACAAAGGAACTGAACTCCAAAATCATCCTGCGAAACATGTCATACCGGTTTGCAGTGCGGATGCGTTGTTGGTTTTGGTTCAAAATAAACCGATTGCTAATTTCGTTGGATTTCACGAAAAGGTGTAGCGTCAATGTTTTATAATTATTTTTAAAATTTCATATTTCATTTTTAAATTTGAGTAGTGATTTCTGTCCTGAGTCTCAGTCTTTAACTAACGATAAATGCTTTTGATCGGATTGTAAACGAAATATTTTTGGTTATTAGAAACAGAGTTTATACACTCGGGGCCACACCGTATTCGCAACAAAATTTCCGTGAAGATCTTTATATGGTGCTGCTTAACTTAGAATTACGTACACCACGATTTATGAGAGATTGGCCGTACATTGGGCGCTGTGGATAAGAACAGGTAACCCAGGTCATTTTGAAGTTGAAATTTCGAATGAGGCTGTTTGTAGTGAAATTTGAATTTTACTTGATTTTGAACATTTAGCTTGAATCGAACAATAAAATATTTACCCGATTTATATCAGTATTCACGAAACTGCGAAGTAATAATATATTGATGAATGAAGTATATATACGCGGCTCATAGTATCGACATTATTGTCGAGTATAAATATAGGGCTGATTGTGTTTTGTTGTCACCCTAATTTAAAGTATAAGCGTCTAAAAATTAATTTCGAAATCTTAAATTTTGATTTAAAATATATTTTTTACTTTGCAGGCGAATTATATTTGATTTTGTCATTTATAGGATCCACTACACGTACGTTGTATACTTCCAGGCGATCCGCAATGTGCTGCGATTATGCCTTGTGCATCGTACTGTTGTATAGGAATAGACGATACAATATACACATATCAGGCAAGTGCAAGGCTTATAAGCAATCGAGTACTACTATAAGGAACAAGAAGAAACCAGTTTTAGAAACGGGCGTTTTATTGTTGTTGTTGTAGCTGCAAGCGATCGTCATAGTTCGAGGTTCAGGAACTGAGCTGCAGCCAGTGGTCGACACCAGAGGCTGTTGACCTGCCATGCCGTGGGCTTGGCTGGACAGCTGAACAGATGGTGGGCGTTATGAGGCGAGCCATTGCAGCCAGGACATTGGTTACTTGCGGTGAGGTCAATGCGTGCCTTGTAGCTCCCCAGGATTCTGCTGTAGCCGGAACGTAGCTGCGCCAGGGTGCAACGGGTGGCACGGGGCAGCAGCTTCTCATCTTTGTGTACAGCGGGTGCCGGTGGTGGGAAACCACCTAACCATACGGCAGGGGTGTAGCCCTGGACGTAGTCTGCCACCGCTGTTTTGTGTAGCTTTTGCAGGCCTTTGTAGACTGCAGGAGCAACGTCAGGAGCTGGGTTGATGTTTCTGGAGATCCGCAAGGTGAGCGCCACGCAGAGTGCTCCGCAGCTTGCGGGAGCGTTGGGATGGAGGTAGCGTGGTGTGGTGATCAGATCGGTGAATCGATCTACCTTTGTGTGGTCTTTCTGGTATGCACGCGAATTTGCGAGTTTTACTAGCAGTAAATGTTGTTTTCTTAAAGACTAAGGGCTGGGGGGTGGGCTTTTCCCTAGTAATATTTTCAACCACTTTTCCGCGGCGCCTATAGAGAATCACGCTGTGGGGAAAATCAGCTGAGCTTACCGCCGAAGATACCTGTATATAATGTCGCGTTCGTGATGGCGTTCGTTATGCTGATTGCGCTGGTCCATCACTCGTGTAATGTTAAATGAATCCGGCAAAAAACTACTGGAACCGGATGACGCATTAATCCGGTATGTTCTAGCGGAACAAAGAGGATTAGTGGAGCTGTGTGGAAGCGAGGCTAAAACTTTTTTAACCAGAGTTGAATCGTCGTGTTTTTTGCCCGATTGCTTCGGGTCCGAATCATAATCCGCATTGCATGTTAGTTGTATTTGGTTATGTACAAGTTTTGCCCGAAAATAATTGGTATAAAGATATGGTATAACGGTAAACGAAGATTGAATTGTCTCGTTGAATTTAAAATAATAGAACAATTATATTTTCTTAATCGAAATGTTTAAGGTGGCCAATGGTCAGCTGCTAAGCAAACATCAAATACATTATCAACCACTGTCACATTTAGCTTTCACAGATGATGGTTGTTGGGTTGTAAGCGCTGGCAGAGATGGAGTTGTTCAAGTGTGGAATATTTCTGAGTAAGTGAATTTTGAAATTACGTCTCGCGAGCCCCCTGTGTTTGCCACCGAGACCCCAACGAGATTTAAAGAACCCACCCATATGATTCATTAAGACCATATGTGATCCACCGGAACCTATTGTTTTTCGCCAAGTTCCCAGCGTCGTTCGGAAAGGCATTTTATTTAAAAGAAAAAATTACAAATTTAATCTACCATATTTTACGTACTCGTAACAGTTTCGTTGTTTAGGGCGTCTGAAGGTATTGAAAGAGTCAAAATATAGACTAATTTTGGGCGAATAGGACCAAAATTTATACTGAATCACTCGAAGTAAGACAACCTGATGGGGCGAGGCACCACGAGCGTGTAGAGGAAGCTAGCGTCGGTACTTATGCTGGAGGTCAAAAATTCAGGAGGAGCTGTTGGGAATGTCGCAGGACTTAATACATACAAGTAGGGCTAACTGTTTTCAAGTCATGAATTAATTTTCGAAAGTGTTGTATACTGGCACTCAAGGGAGTAGGAAGGTTACGGGTGAACCCCTCCATGGGATTTTTATACAATGATTTATAGATAGAAGGACCCCATTCGAAATTTTTATAGAACGCAACCCCATTTTTTTAAAATCCTGGCTGTGTCCATAACTACGCGGGTGGATCTCTACTGGCTGGGGTGTTTGGGGTGCGTTTTAGTGGGGAATTTCAGTGAGAGCAGACGTTGTGATTTGCTATTTTTTTGCTATTGAAAGTACTCGCAAAACAAATTCAGTGCGTGCAATTTGGTGTCTGCATTTTTCGGTTTTTGCGCAACATTTGGTTTCTTTCGGTTGCAATTGAAGTTTCGGGAGGGGAAGGCCGTCTCAGCACTGGTAATAGCAGGCGTAAAGAGTAACGTGTTACTGTATCAGCCCCCTGTGAACGGAAAGTGTTTAGTCAGCAATTTTTGTTTGGGGTTAAGTTTTTTGTAGACTTGCTTGTATCCGAGATAACACACAGCCAATTGTACCTCAACATAAATGGCAGTGTCATGCATTGCCAATGACGAGTCTATGCGTCGGTCACGGGACACATTCGCGGAATTGGATTGCGACCGCTAGCTTGGATCGAACTACAAAGGTTTGATTTTCATTGCTCACTCTATTTCTCGATTGGCTTGGTCGTCTGAACTCATTTCTGTGTTTTCCAGCTTAATAGCTTAATAATAAAAACGGTGCATTTACAACGGCAATATTCAATCTGGCGCCTGGTGTCTACTAACAGGGTGGATAGGTGGTCCGTGCCACCCCTCAAACCAAATATTTTTGTAAGGCAGACCAACAGCTTCATTGCATATTCGTTGATGCTCAGCTAAGTTTGGTTGAAACACCAACATTTCAGTTGTTTTGGGGTTGGCCCTCGCCTGCGTAAATTTCTGGGTACGCCGTTTCCAAATGAAGTTATGGAGACCTTTTGGGTTTAGTATTAGGCTTGGACGTAAGCGCTGTCTTTGGCTTTTAGATTTAAGAATTAGTCTTCAATTTTAGATAGTCATTTGAGAATACAGCACTAACAAATATAGCAAAATAATAAATTGTTTCAAGTTAATTTTTGTTGCAGATTCACAGTATGTTTTCCGGTAATTTGCTTCTGTCTGTGGTAACGGACTCGATTCCTTCTGCTTGTGTACTTGACGGGTGTGATTGCCGATTGTTTATTGGATTAGCGTCTGGGCAGATAGTCTGCGTAAATTTGATCAAACAGGTTAGTCGGCAGTAAGCAACGACGCTTCGTCCCCCAACGGGGCATCTTCGGTCTCCCTTCCTTGTTCGACAATCTGTCATCATAAGGATATTTTCGTTCATCCTGGCAAAAAACGTTTTTCAACAGCATTTATAGCGTTTTTTTCGTTTTAAAAATTTACTATTTTTCTTCTAGAAAATATCTTCTTGCAACGTCTACAAACAGTTCCTGATTGCGGGGTTTAGTCAAAGTGCTCAAGATTAATTTTGTATTTTTGATTAAAATTAAAAATGTTTAAATAACGCTTTTTTAAAAGCAAAATAAATTTTATTGGCGATGTTTAACTGAAGGTGCAATTTTAATTTCGTTGTTTAAAGCGGAAATTGGCACAGAATTGTGTATTTGCAGTATTCTACTGTAAGCAGAGAAAACACTTTAATCAGATAATTATTGAAGTTATGTCATGAAAGTTTGAAGTAAATTTTTTATTTTCCACGCCATGTACTACAATCAGGAGCTTATAATGCTCTTTATAACAAGAGTGTGCAACTGGGTACATAATGTGTTCAAAATAATGTACCTAGCGTACGTTGCGTTTTTGGCCCACCCCAGTTTTAGAGCAATTCGTGCGTTTTTTCACCAGTGTATACATATTGAATGTGAATACCGCCCTCTCTCGAATCAGTGGGGTCGGGCTAAAATGCAACGCGCGGTGGTATTATATTATGTGCCATGGTCCAGCGTGTCAGTTGCACACTCTTATGCAAGGAGGGCATCATCTATTCTTGGTACCATTAGCGTGGAGGATATATAATTTGTGTTCAGGTCATGGTGTTTTACTATGGCCCTGTTGAGCATGGGCCAAAAATGAAATTGATTTTGAAGTGTCGTTGTTTGTAGTTTAGAAATCAGTATTTTTGACACAATGTATACAAAATTGTGGTGGATGTTGCATAATTTCGCGGGCAACTCAGTGGCGTTTGTTTACCTTGGGTGCTTTGATTATCGGTTGCAAAGTACATTTTAGATGCCTGAAGACCGCAATTTGTACGTTACAACAGCAACAAACACTGATTTGTGTTATAGTTTGGATGGACACAGGTACTCTTAAGAATATTGTGTAAGAATGGAGTTATTTTAACGAGTTTGTTGTTTAATGTATTTAGTAAGTATGTAAACAAGGTAGAGGTACTACATTATTGAATATTTTGAACGTTTTGTCAATTGCGTTTTAAGAGCAGAAATGTTCTAGTTTTTAGTACCATCCTTCTATAGAATTTTCAGCCGTCTTTTTGTAAGCTACTAAACTATTTGGTTTTTGAAGACTGTTTCTTGCCAGCATGACGATAGGAGCAAAAGTCAAAGATAGAGCTAAATAATGGTGTGTGTATTCTGACCGATCCGTCATCGAAGCAGTATCACTTTTTTGAGTAACATAAAAACTTTGTAAAAAAATTCTGGCTTCAACGAGAAATGGCACGTGTGCCTGCCCACTGGAAGACCAGTAGACTGGGAATCTTAGACACTAGAAGACTTAGACTGATGTTTATGTTCACGCTTAGGTTTAAGTTAAGGTTTACGGTAATTTCAGAATTTTGTTATGTTTATTATTAATCATTGTTTTAGCAGCAGCAAAGTTAGTCAACTTTCCGTTTCGTTCGATGGAACAACTTTAGCGTCTGGTGCGAGTGACGGTTGTGTAATGTTATGGCATTTAGACAGTCGTCGTTGTGTACGAAAAATCACACTTAACGGTAATTAATGGGTGATTTTTTATGCAGTTAGCAAACTAAAAATTGCAGTTGCAATTAGCAATATTTAGACTATTATGCTTGACGATGCACAGCTGCAATATAAATAAATGTAGGTCTAAAAAACAATCTGTAAGTTAATATTCTGCTTGCTGTTTTTTTCGAACGTCATTGTCTGAGTTGATCTTGTATTGATAATTTGGAACGCCGTAGTCGAAATGAGGAACAGGGACACAACTTTGCGTTCGCCAGACTATGCTCGTTGACAATCATTAAGTTTTTCATTCTTAGAGCAGGTTAAGGGAGGCGTTATTTTTAAATAAATTTAAATGTCATCCGATGGCTGCCGTCAGTGTCCGTCAGCGGGCGGTATCGTACGCGAAACAAGTATAGCGCCACCCTAAAGAATGGCTATATTGAAATCGGCCACTCCCGTAACCGTAAGTATTATAATATCGTTTTTGGTTTTCAGACGTGAGCGGATTGATGCTGACTAGCGTATAACTGCGATCACGAATTTAAAAATATGAAAAATTTTAATTTAAATAAATCACGAAGATCCGCGATACGTAGTTTGAGCATTGTTTCAGTCTATTTTTAAAACCGTTACGAATATGGAACACAGGCTGTGCTGAATTTTTTAAGTTTGTTAGTGTTGCAAATATCTGTGACCGGATATCTGGCTCTGGTTTATTATCCGGCAAAAACTGATATTTGTATCCGGTATCCGGTATAAACCTGCCGGATACCGGATATTTACGGTTGTGGTGGCGAATATTATGACATTGTTTTTACAAGTATGTCTTTTAATATCTGGCTGCGATTGCATTCCTGAGCAAGTCAAGAAGTTTAAGTTTTGATACGTTTTAGCTATATTTAGCTTAGTAAGAGAACAATAGTTAAACGCATTTTTGTATTAATAATTAATATTTCAGTCTATCAGCAGCAAACTAAATGAATTTTATAACAGACAAAAACATTGAGCGTGCTAAAAATACAGCGAAAAATAAGTTATTTTAACATATACAATATCCAGTATCCTGTTACGGTTCCGGTAAAAAATTCAATACGTAGCTCGTTCCGGTAAAAAATTCTACGTCCGTATCCGGTTCCGGTATCCGGTAAATTAATATCCGATCGCACTCTGATCGTAGGCCGTATTATCGAAAATGTATGTAGTACCTATCACGAGTTGGTAATAGATATGGTAACCAGTGATTGTTGATGTTCGAAATTCAGTACGCACATTGTTCGCATTTGGTTTATCCTAATTCTGTGCCAATTTTCAGAACCGCAATTGCAGAGTTCGCTAGATTGAAAACCTGACACTCGTTGGTGATGCAAAGCTACACGTATATATTTTGGAATATTGACGTACGTAGTATTTAATTATTTCAGGTCCTGTCATCGTTTGTCGATTTATTTTGAAAACACCAAAATTTACGACTGAAACTTTTGGAAGTCGGCTGGTTGTGGCGCCGTTTGAAAAACAAGTTGCTCAAACGTATGCATCAGTGCGACTAAAACCTAACCAGGTAAAGTACAGAATGGATATTTTATTTAATAGACACGTCAGAGTGAAAAAACCGGAAGATTTATAGTTGTATGGGTTTTGATTACGAACAGCATGTTGTGCATAATTTTTTTGAATCTTCATTTTTCCACTCATATATTTCGAAACTGGCCTAACCTGACGTGATTGCTGTAACGGTTCGCTGTGTACATAATTATGCATTTTCCCATAAAAACTGCAAACCTAATTTGGTCGAAGCGTAACGCTGGTTAGGTGTTATGGTAACGTTTATGAGTTGGGTTAAACTTTTAATATTACAAAATTTTCAAAATGTAGGTTAAGGTTGCGTTGTAAGTTTAGATGAGAGACGTTAAGGCGATGTTATACGTTGTACTGCAAGATAGTGCAGCGCAAAAGGGTGACGCTATACTTTTGTTTACATCGTGCAAAATTTGCCACAGGGTATCCGTAAATCAATATTTGTGAACAGAAAATTTTGACGGACGACAACAGGAATACGCTTAATCTACTGTTACGCCCCTTAAAGTAACATTGACCGTGAGAAGCGTCGGTGAAAAAAAAGCTCGCAAGCGGAACAAGATAAAATTTTGATCTCCGTTGACGGCTAAGGCCTGGATGGTCCGTCATGGGCCCTTCAATGGCTATATATTGTATTATGGTGCGAAATTGACTTCAGGATGAGATTCAAAAATACACGAAATTGTTTGCCAATGCGAAAATTTTCAAGCGCTCGGAATCCGATAGCAACGTTTCAGTTTTTAATTGTGCGGAAATGGGAATTGATAACGAAAATAGAAATGCTGAAATTGTGAATAAATTACAACGCGATCTTGATGAAGCGAGAGCAATCAACAATGAATTGTATCACTTTACCATGAATCGATTGCTGGAAACTAAACCTTGAAACTCGTTTGGAAATGGCACGAATCATTAGTAATAATTGTTGAATGGCTGCGTAGATCATTAGTAATAATTGTTGAATGGCTGCGTAGCTCAGTGACAACAGCGAACCGGTAATCCGTACGTCATGGATACGAGCCTCATCGCAGCCGCAGCGAAATTTTCTTGAAGGACTCTATACGGGTACTGTTTAACTTAAAATTACTATTAACTATATTAGTGATGGGCATTTGATGTTTTTCCTATTCTGATGTCGTCCGGATATACGAAAATAACCCTCGAACACTATCTTAAGTCGTACTGTTGCGACCAGAACAAGAGGTGGGTAATAAGTTGGAACCCTTCATTATGAGTCCCAGTCGATGGGAGTGTGTATCGCTACACAGAGCCTGTTAGTGGATAGAGCCTGTACACTGACATTTACAGTAAGTTGATTTTAGCTCAGAATGAGTTGAGTCAGTCAGCCGGAGTTCGGACTGCCAGAACTAACTCTTAATTCTGAATTGATTCAACGTCGTCTGTATTAATTTATTGACTTATCCGGAACCAACTCACCTCAAAATGAGAATCAACTCAGTTCAGAGTCAGTTAATCCTTACTAATATTAGCTCAGTGATAATTAATTGGCTATCCATGAAACAGATCAAAGTGAAAGATGCTCAAACATGTAACAGACACACGGACAATCCGCATAAACTTTATTAAATCCAGAAAAAATATTAACAAAAACGCTTCGAAGAAAGACTGTTCCGCGGGAAAAAGTATAATAAAAAAGGCTGTTAGGCCTAACTAACATATGGCGAGACTTAAAAATAAACAGTTTGTAACCGAATAACAGGTGGTACTCTCTGAAGACGTAAAATAAATATCAGTCCCCTTTCTTGGTTGGGTCACTGCAGTATCTACTACTGAAGTGACATGAGACACAAATTTAATGAGAGTAACAACAACAATCCATCAATTCTAAGATCATTACTGCCTTCGTTCTATCTACTTGTTTTAAGTATGCATGATCCACTTTTAGGCTTGTATGCGCTGTGAATTTTTGCATCGGTAATTGCGGTTGAAATGTACTGTTCTACTAGTTTTGGAATTTCATTTGGTGGACGGCTGCTGTTACGGTTTAATTTTGCGTTGACAACCGCTGTTCTGAATTTTGCAATTTTAATTTGCATAATTTTGAAACTATGGAATCTGGTTTGAGCTCAAACCGATAAAGAAGTAATTAGCTAATAAGTAATTCCCATAACTGTGCCAGCTATGGCAGTCGAGTCGGTATAATATATCATGTTATAAGTGTTTGTGCACTATTGGCTTTAGGGTTTTCGGGCAAGAAAGAATTAAATATAGCGTTTAAAAATTAGAACATTTAAAAGGTAGTTAGTTACTCGCGTATTTAGCATAAATATAACAATCTATGCCATTGGGTTTTGGGCCAATGTTACTTTAAGGAGCGTAACAGTAGATTAAGCGTATTCCTTAACCTAAGCCTAAACCTAAGCGTTGCAAAAATGTGTTCCTAAGCGTAAGCTTAAGCCTAAGCCTAAGCAAAAAAATATAATCAGAATCTAAACCTGCTGTTTTGTAGACCCATAAGAAACCTAGACGTCGCTTAAAGTAACATCGGCCGGGTTTTATATAGTAAAACCTGAAATATGTCGCTGTAAGCTTTCTTTTAGCTGTTATTAGTAAGTGTGTCCGAGCTTCGCTCACAGTACATGTAGTACCACAACGACTGGTTAAATGCGAATGTGTATTCTCTAACTGTATTTACGGCGATTTAATAGTCTTTATAGATTTATAAAAATTAAATATGTGTGTAAAAAGTTAATAAAAATTTCAATTGCTATGGCAAAATTGTTGTTAGATCCTGAAGCTGTGTTAACAATCCAGGGAGGGGGCAATGCTATTGCCATCCTGTTCGGCTGACTCAGCTTCGTTTTCGAACCAGGGGACAATGTAAAGAACAGGGGCGGAAAAGTATTTTAAACATATTCGGCCAATGTAAAAGAACAGGGCGGAACAGTATTATAAGCATATTCCTAAGCCTAAGCCTAAACCTAAGCGTAACAATGAGCATGTTCCTTTGCCTAATGCCTAATCCTAAGCCAAGCAAAAAAAATTAGTCTAAAGATTAAGTTTACTCTATTCTAGTGCCATAGAAACAAAACGCAGCCGTAGAAAATGCTGAACACTTGCTGAACAGTGTTAAAATACCGGGGTACAACCGGAAGTTGGCCTCCGACGCCGACAGAATATCGACCTCTGAATGCGATTCTGTTATAATTGCTGCCGAAGCTTTGGATAATTTCCGTATATATAGTGAAGTTTTTCATAGTTTCACAGAACTTAATACTTGTTCGATGCGGTTCGGTTAACTTTTAGTACAATTTTGAGGGAAGAATTTGTGTGACTAATAGTGAAAAGTTAAGATAATGACTTCGAGTATGGGTATATACATGTGGGGTTAATGCTAAACTAGGTAGAGTCCGGCGGAGCGCTTTTTTTGTTTATTACAATAGCGGGTAACATTTTGTCGGCACTAGGTAAATTGTCCGGAAACGGAACGTTGGGGTCATTAGCGATCGAAATCATGTATGCTTCATTTTCTGTTTTATTCGTAAGCGTAAATTACATTTTCCTGCTTTTGCATAACGTGTGGAATTTGGTAGAATTCTGAAACATCATGCAATATTGCATGTATGTCCCTTGGTGTCATTTGACATATCGTTAATACATGTGTGCGATGATGATGATGATGATGATCACTTGAGAACAGCGTTTTGTGAAGCCAATGTCATGTGACATTCACATTTTGTCAGCATAGTCGAATGCACATTGACAAAACATGTTCCGGGCTGCATCAGTTAAAACATAAACCCTCTACGTTTCTGTTTCCGAAGGAAAATTTCTGTACATATATTCCTAAGTGCGGATAATTCAAATTTCAAATTTTTGCGGCATCAGGCTAGCTTAGCACAACGTTTGAGACATTTTCAAACATGTTATGACATTCAGTATATATTTAGTACAAACATTGCATGTCACAGCATAAACGTGTTCCAGTTTGCACCAGGTAAGTATGTGAAACCCACATAAGCAGCGAGTCTAAGCACTGACTCATATTATAAATTCTTTCTAGAAGAAGTTTGATAGAATGACGTTTGTCCCTACTCTAAACGTGGACACCAGGGTACAACCGGAGATTTGCCTCCGGCTCCGGTAAACTTTTTGCCGGAGGTTCCGGCTATTTTGCTAGTAAAATTTTGCATAATTTTGCAAAATTTATCTGTTTGAACGCGTTTCGTTTTACTTTTGTCGCAATTTTCAGGAAAGAATTTCCGAAAATTCGCAGATAATTAGCGTAAAACCATACAAATTAACAACATATTGCAGATATTGGATAAAATTAACTAGTTACTTAACCATCATCGTTACTACCTTATTTCGCCTCACCTGCGACTCCGGCTCCGGCAAGTTTTGTTGACCTCCGTCTCCGGTATTTTTCACCTCCTGTTGCACCCTGGTGGACACTCATCTCCGCCAACATCTGCACCTACTTTATTATAATGTCATAGTAACATTATTGTATAAAATTGCGTATTTTCTCTCAAAACATCAGAAAGCGTCGCAATGATTGTTAATAAATCACGCATGAAAAAAGTATGCTTTTATACAGTTGAAAGTCAACTAAAAACATTAAAATGTTGAAAGTCAACTAAAAACATTAAAAAGTTGAAAGTCAACTAAAAACATTAAAAAGTTGAAAGTCAACTAAAAACATTAAAAAGTTGAAAGTTAACTAATGGGTCATCCACGTTATACTGTCTACGCTACTGTAAAAAATTGTCCCCACTTACGAGCCCCTCACTTTGTAGTTGTAGTGTTACTAAATGACATGTCCAAATGTCACCCATATCCTGTATAGACCTTCCGGACAACTCGCATACCCTCTAAACAGCCTATACTTTGTCACATTGCCGTCCATACCCATGCACACTGTCATGCGTCATATGAAGGACAACTGTTTTGTCCCAGTCTGTCAGAACAGACTCTGTTTAGTCACCTAAAGAGTCTGTTTCAAGGGACTCTGTTTTACAGAGTCTGTCTGAAGGGACTATTGTAGAGCTTAATATTGAGTATGCCGCAACCACGGGCGAAGAAGGGGCAACTACCGTGGGCTTGGTGTCACGTTAAAGGGTCCCACTCGCCCGTCCTCCCCTGGGACAACAGTGAGGGTCCGAGCTATATATTACACCCCAGCCGCCGCCCCCCCTCACCGGTCACACAAAGTTTGTTTTCGACAGGGACACCGGGGTTTAACTTTCTGGTATACCAGAGTTATTATATTCTAACCTGCTCTGCTTGAATGGGGCGGGACGTTCTCTTGCAGTTATCTTTTACCGCAAAAACCTTCCTGCCCCCTCTTTTAAAAATTTCTGGTTGCAGTTAATTTTTAAGAAAGTAAATTTTTAGAACACTGCAACGTTTTTAAAACAAGCCCTAGTTACGGGCTGTGGACTGTCAACAAGCTCTTTTTCGGACGTCCCGATGTCAGACACTGTGTCCAGACAGTGTCTAATTTGTCCTTAGTCCCTTCGAAGGGACTACTGTCAAAACAATCTAGCTAGGTACACCTTGTGTAAAGTCTTAACATCGTAAGAACAATGTCGTTTTGTCCAGCCCTTGAAACCAGGGGTGTGGACAATTTTTTACAGTAGCGTAGACAGTATTACGTGGATGACCCATAATAAAACATTAAAAAGTTGACAAAATTACCAAAAAAAAATTTTTTTCACAAAAATCTTATAAACAATGAATCAAAATTTGCATGATTTATGACATCACCCAGGCGACACTTCGAGCGCAATTTCACCCGTTTCGTGTTTCGTTAAACTTTACAACTTTTTGAATTAAAGATTTAATTATAAATTGAATTTTGTTGTCTGCAAGCACATCCCGTTTCAGTTTCAACTCTACGAATTATGAACAGCGTTGGTCCTGTTTTGTATTTCGAAAGTAAATTTTAGTTCTAAATTGTTAAATGGTGCATAGATGCTATGATTTTACAGAAAACAAATTCCTAGCGTTTACGATGTGATTATACTTAAAATTCGAAGTTTGTCGGAGTTAATTAGCCAACATTTCTGTGTCTCGACAATTAAGCTTGAATGTACTTATAGACGCATTGTCTTTAGTAATATTTCAACGAAAACACAACGATCAAAACGTTGAATATTGCGTTCTGCTGAAGTTATAGCAAAATTAATATATGCTCGTATTCTCAAACATACGTACTTTTATGTATGCTATAAGGCAATGTAAATAACCATTTGCTATATACCACATCACTGATTTGCCGATCCAATTATATTTTGTTCAAGTGAAACTTAACCTAAACGTTCAATCATAATCATTGTTTACTTTCGGTTCTTGGTTCACGCCAAACCAAATAAAATTTTTGGTTCAGGGTTTGGTTTTTCACTCTTGGGCACCATGATATTATCTGTGTGAACTGGTTGGTATACAGTAGGTATATTTTTGAGAATACGGACTTTAAAAATTAATATTGGATAAGCAATAAAAGTCTGCAACGAAATATCGAAAATCGTAAATTGAGTGCAATTCCATTGGCCAATAAAACATTGATGATCCAGTTTATACAGTAGAGACAGCGTTTTGGGTTTTTTTTCAAAGTCGCCGATAGGTTAACGAAGGTCAATTGTTGGAAAAAATAACAATTTTACAGTTTGTATGTATTTTAGTTTGCTTTTCTGATCTGTTTGTGATCTGCTTTGATGGATTTTTTAGCAGCCTTGATTGATGAGCGTTCGGCTTTCGGTAGAACACCACGGAAACGTTTGCATATCGCTTGCACATCATTCGGCAACGTGTACGCAAGATCAAACGTTATGGTTTTTTCAACGCTTACTGATGTTGACACACTTCCCGAGGTCCTAAAACAATTGTATATATTTGTGTACCTTAAACTTTATAATAGTTACAAATATATATTTTATGTAATACTGTTGTATTTTATAAATATTAGAAATGTATCAGAAATATCGAGAACACCAATTTCATCAGAAAAAAAGTTTTTTTCTTAAAGACAGCTATAACTATGGCATGGAATACGGTCTTAACAGAACTATAGCACTGTACATTAGCCTAAGCCAACGCCTGAGCCAAAGTGTAGCCGTAAAAATGAGCATATACCTAAACGTAAGCCTAAACCAAAAAATACTCTCAAGCTTTAAGCTTACTCTATTGTAGTTTGTGGTGACGCAGAAAAGCGTTCCGCCCTTGATGTTTACATGGACCATGAGCAATAACTTCATATAAAATGTATAGCTGGTTTATGTTGTGTTTTTGATAAGTTGATAATTGTTCATTAATTATCTTTTTATGGTTTAGTAAAGTATACATTCGTGCCTGATCTTTACTATCTGGCTAAATAACTGTTCATGGTAAAGTCATATTCATTAAATTTAGGTATAAGTATTTTTTATATAATGATTTTGCATTTCGCAGAAGCGTTTATGATTTTTGAGACGGACTGGAGGCTGTATCTATTATCAGCAGTTTATATCTCAGGGTACCAATTTTACAATAACCTTTGCACAGTACTAATTTAATTTCGAAAAAAACCGTTTTTGGATGGATTGTTGAAAAGTGTAATTTTGGTGAATTCCACCTCGCTCACCTCTGTTTTCACCAAACCTAGTTTTGACCTCCTAGTGTTTAAAAGTTGTCATATGGAAACATAATTTGCATATATATACTATATATTTGATGATATACTGTTGCATGCATACAGTAATATATATATATATATATTTATATATATATATATATATATATATCAATATATATATAAATATATATAAATCCCCAAAATTCTTGATGGTGTCATGAAGGAGATTACCATGTATTGTATATCTAACCCTTTTTACTTATTGTGGTTTTTTAGGTTTGAAACGTGAAAACATATTGATTTATGTTTTGAAGTAAGGGAAAGTTAAAATTATTGGTTAAAACTTTGGATGTTGCAGTTTTTGTTTTTAGTTAAAATATGACGTTGAGTTTACCACTTTTAAAAACTACTCGAAAGAACAATTGTTGGAATTGAATTTGTTTTATATTCGTGTTTTTAATCAAAACATCAGTTTTTGTAAAAATTTATAATTTTAGTTTAAATTTTGTTTAGAAAATTTAAATTTCAGTCTAAACATCAAAACTTCTGCGAATGCCTTAAAATTTAATGTTCAGAAAAGATTCTAAAAACTTCTGCGGGTGTACTGACGTTCTCTTTGAGAGTGTTTGGCAAGAAGTAAATTGTTGCGAGAATTATTGAGAATTTTGGGATAAGCATGTCAAAGCTAACTGTAATTTTGGTGAAATTAGTAAGAGTTGATTGGTTTTGTGCTTAGGTAACCAGCAGTATTGGAAGGCATTCCTTGGAGTACAGAGCGTAAATACTGTACCGATGTTACAACGGTACTACTGTACCAGTGTTTCGCTATGCTGTAATCCTCAGTATAAATTAGCAAATTTAAACTTACGTTCCGTTCACAATTTGCCTAAAACATACATGTAAATTTTATTAAAGCTGAGGCATTACCTTAGGAGACAACACTGTAAATTCCGGTGAGTTGATTTCAACTCAAAATGAGTTCAATCCACTCAGAACAATGAACTCTGGATGAGGATTTTCGGAGCTCAAATTTCCATGTGCATTCAACTCAATCCGGGTTAATTAATAAACTAACCCGAAATCAACTCAACCTAGAACGAGGAGTGATTCAGCTCAGAATAATTCATGTTTTCTGTTAATAACTCAGAAATAACTAACTCGCTATCTCAAGTTGACTAATCAACTCACTGAATAATTAATAATTAAGATACTGTAAAGTGAAGTGGTCGTAAACTGCGCATTGTGCTAGCGTCCCTTATTGTAAACACTTCGTAAAAATAAAAAATATGTAGAAACATCCGCATTGAGCAACTCCGAGGCTAACGTTGTGATGAAAAACAATCCCCAGGCGTTCAAAATTTTCGGGAAACAAAACCCTGGAACTTCCCTAGCGCTAATAGCCATAGGTAGTGTTTGTTAGCTGTGAAGCGGCAGCATGCGTTGTCGGTATACATGTGCGCAGTGACATGTATGTATATAAAACATAGATTGTCATACATGTGTACATATACTAATATATGTATTTGTTGCAATCGACAATATGGCGTAGTGGAATCATGCTTATAACTCGAGTGCAAAAGGGTCCGAGTTTCGATTTCTGTTGTGATCCTAAATTCAGGTCAAAATTTCGAACGATGGACGAACATACAGTGTAAGTTTCTACTTGCACAAAATAACACAAAAAAAACAAGACGTACTTTGCTCGTTCAACCGTATTGGACATAAAAGTATTGACAATATTGTCATACTTCGCTCGTGCAGCCGGGTCAGTTAACGCAGCTGCGTTGCATGCGGTGTGCATTTTCAATTGTGCACCAGACACTAAAGTGTTTTGTTCGTTTGCTGCAGTTTCAGCATCAACCTTCGAAAATTCTTCGCCGATCAATGCCATACATGCAGCTTGTGACTTTCTTAAAAATATAATTATAACAAAAAAAAACTTGTGCGAAAAATTTCGGATAACGTACAGAACAGGGTCGCAACAGTAGTATAAAAGCGTATTTGTAATCGTTGGAGTTCGCAGAAAAACGCTCCGCCCCTGATATTTGCAACGACCGAAATTACAATCCATATTCGTGCAATTTAAGGGATGCAAAGGTTTACTATTACACTGATACACGAAATTAAAAATTAAAAATATCAGTTTAATCAATAAATATTCATTTTGAACATGGAAATGTTATTTTTAAATTGTTTTAACCGTTTTATTGTTAGAACTGGTTTGCAAACACCAAAAACTAAATAAATATAGTTTCGTTTTTAATTGTTTACACTACGATTTTGGCCGAACACTATTTTTTTTGGTAACTTGAAATATAATTTTTTGTAAATTAAAATGTTTACTTTTGGTTATAATTTCGAGTAAATGATAAATTTTTAATTCAAAATTGAAATTTACTAAATTCGGGCACGTTCTGGAAAACGGTATTTTTGAAAATTCGGATACAATATTTGGGTAATTTGAATTACGGCTGCAGCTTGCTGTACGTATATCTATAAAGTATGGAAGACGTGTTTTGATCATTTTACTATTTTACCTGCTGCAACATTGCGTAAAATCAAAAGCGGTTTTCTGCACGACTGCATAGAGTTTACCTCGCCTATGCTTTAGACTACTGTTTGCTTAGGTTTAGGTATAAGCTCATCCTGTCGTTTAGGCTTAGGAATATGTTTGTACTAACTGTTACGGCCCTGTTCTATACATTGGCCAGCAATTTGAATAATGTTTGTAACTTAGTATGATATGGCGTTATTTAAATTCTCAGGTGTACAGAGATATAATAATAATAATAATAATAATAATAATAATAATAATAATAATAATAATAATATATAATAATAATAATAATGACAATAAATGTTCGGTTCCGATGATTTCACTGCTATACTGGATGTGTTTTGCTCTTTATTCAACCTAATTTCATTATTTCAAACATTTTTGCAACAAAATATTTTTTCATTGCAGAGATTCGCACAACTGCGCCAAAGTGTGAAGCGTTCCCTAAGGTTTTTTGACATATGATTATTAATGGCGCATTAAAACCTTGTCAATTGTTATTTGCCATCTTTTTGATTGTGCCTTGATTTCTTGAAGCGAGGCTAAAACCATATGCAATCTTGCAAGTTTTTGGCAGCGAGAGCCTGCAGCAATTTGCACGTTTTGGGTAGTTTGTAGTAAAAAATATTCGAATGAATTTTGACAAACTGCGATCAAATTGGTAAGCCGAGAATTAAATCGACGACGAATTTACCGAAGAATGCTGGTGTACAGATGTCACTATACCCAGCGGCTCAAAATCTTAGTAGATTTTGGTTTTGGGCAGCTGGAATCACATTTCTATGAAAACGTGTGAGCTCTCGGGCTGCACAGAAATTTTGGGGATAAGATCTGGGCAGAAAGATCCCGTACAAGCTCGTGTCGGTAGGCGCAGGTTTGATTCGGAAGGCTCTGAGCCAAAATATGCAGCCTTTTAAGTTTCGGTGTCCTAGACAGTTGCTGCGGGCATATGTGCACAGGTTTGATAATCGTCGTAACTCGAAATGTTGAGCAGACTTTGTCAATTCGAAACTAATTTCTGCGTTTATGGGTCGAAAACGGTTGGTTTAGATCGTCTGAATTTTGTGAAATATCGTTTTGATCTGAATTTTACCAAATTCAGATTTTTTGGCTGTAAAACCTTGTAATAGGGTTTTAAATGTGCTGAATTTCATAAAATACGTCCAAAAACGTCTGATTCTGTCTAAGTTTTTTACCGCATATGAAACTCTATAGAAAATTTCAATTATCACCGAAATTTTGGATATAATTATTACCTATTTTGAATATATATATACATATATATAATATATATATTGATATATATAATATATATATATATATATATATATATATATATATATATATATATATATATATATATATATATATATATTATTGTTCTGGCTTGAATGCGCACAGCGGACATATTTTCTTGCAGTGTTGGAGAGTTTAAAAATATACGTGGATTTTACGTGTGTATGGTTAATATAGTGTGCGTGTACGGTTTTGGCGAGAATTTTATAGTATATCATAGGTTGCGTTTCCTAGTTTACAAGGATTGACGTTGGTTAAGAATTTTGGTAAACCGAAACCGTTATGCAAATTTAGTGAAAATTTGTAGGTTTCGGGTCCGTCCTTTAGTCCACCGCTGACTTGATTAGTGTTGCGAGAGAAATTCGACTTGTTGACAACGCTGTTTTGTGTTTTGATTTTTCAAGCGATTTTGTGCGATGACTTAATTTCATAGACGAGGGACGCAAGTAACTCCCTGCGGCTGCAACGGAGTTGGACCTGGGCCACTGGGGTGGACTGGTACGGTTGGTACGCTTCGGACTCCAATTTTTCACCAAATTTTTATTGTGTGATTGAAATTTTGGTTAACGAAAAATTTGCCTCGCTCGTAAAATTTCGTTACTTGACGCGCAATTATTTTGGCTGATTGTCACACGGTAGAGTGACAAAACCCATTTTCTAGCCGGATCCATTAGCAGGATCTTACGGTGTATGTGGTTCGATCTGTGCGCAGGTTTCGGTGATTGGCAACTTGAGAGGACGCTTAAGCGTAGGGTGCTCTGCTGGATCTCCTCTCTTCAATGGAATACTCTTGGGCTAAGTGAAGTTGCTGACATGAAAGGTGGGTACATTCCGACTCAGCTGCACTGAAGTGACTGCTATTATTCGCGGATCCTCGTGATTCCTCATGTAGGTGACTTCTGAATGGTCCTACCCCAGTCGCGGGCCTAGCATATCGCAGCGCATTCGATCATTTTTCATTTCCATAAGCAGAAAGTTGCCGAGGGTAGGCGGCGCCTTATAACTTTCTGACTTATAGCTGAGACCAAAACCGTAATTAGATTCTTTGCAAAATTAAAATTGTTTCACTTATGACTTGTATATCGATGCAAGCATAATCGATGCCTGGTGTGCGTATGCGAAATCAATTCTAAGCAGTGATGTTGCCAGCATTAAATGCAGAGCGAAAGTTGAGTTTCTACAGTTTTTTGTAATTTGTTGCATCAACAAAATGCAGTTTCTGCAACAAACTTACAAACGATTGCTTTCAGCACTGACGTTTGCAGCAACTCCTCCAACATTTGAAGGCAGTTTGCTGTTTCCTTTTTTGTCGTTACCATCAACGCGAATTTTAGTTTTGCGAACTGTTTTAAGCGTTACTCTTGCGGCTTTAGTTTGACTTTTCATTCCTGACGCTAACGATTTGTCAAGCGGTTTCAATCTTAGTGCCGCAATTTGTTCATCTGGCACACATGAAGCCATAACGACTGCAGTACGAGCTTCATCCATATTGATTTCAGACCTATAAAATCCATAGTTATATCCTATTGAATCTACAATTGTCGGAAAGACTTGATTAGGATTAGGCTTGTCGGTATATGTATACGGTAAAGTGTATGTAACGCAAAAAGATTGCTGCTATAAATGTGCTCATATACCGGTATAAGAAGTTGTTGCAACGACCGCATTGTGTTAGTGACAGGCTGCACTTGAGTGCAAGAGGGTTAATGTTCGATTCGCGGCATGGTTCTTAACTTTAGCAAAACTTTAAACAGAGATCGTGCAGACCGTGTTGTTCCAACAAGGCTTAGGCTTACTTAGGCTTAGCATTAAGCTTAGATTTAGACTTAGGTAGCGCAACAATCTTATATGGACAATCTGTTAAGTATCAGTAAAAAATTGTCAATGTATACATACTGTAGTGACACGAATATGTTGGGGACTGATATTTGTTTGGCCTCTCCAGAGGATGCCCCCTGTTATTCGGTTACGGACATATTTATTTCAACACACCCTCCGCAGCCCTTCGTTAGTGATATATATCCGGTATGGCAACTATACGTCGAATTAAACGTTTGTCTTGTATCGAAAGCATCAGCGATAATCCAAGGTTATACTTAGGGATATAGCTACTTTAAAAACATAAGTATGCCTTAAAAGTTCGAACTCAATTTTATTTGGTCCTGGATCTATTTATGCACTAGAATCAGAGATAATTGACATGTATGGACTCTGATTAGGGTTTATTGACTCTATTCGCTCACGGACTCTAATCTGTGGACTTCTATTGATTGGGACTCAAAATGGGAGCCCATTCTTATTACCCCTCTTATTCTGGTCACTATAGTAAACATAGTATGCCAGAGTAGAGTAATAATTTTGCAACTTATGTTATAACTAAAAATTCTGTTCGTCTACAGACATAATCTATTTACGTAGTGTGCGAATGAAACGTATTTTTTGTTTAAATTTAAACGCCGCGCGCGTTCGCAAGTATTTTTATATTTGAGTTGAACTGAATTTAAACCAAAAAATTCTATTTGAACTTTAAAATAAAAACAAAAGAAAATATTAAAAAATAGTATACGTTGCGCCATCCTTTGCGATTTGTCTTGAAAATCGTTGCATTATACAATCGGTGTATGATTTGAAGAATGTTTCAATTTTTTTCTTCGCTCCTTTCACATCGGTTGATGTGTTATTCTTTGACATGTCATTCATTACTGTCGCTAACGCAACGGTATTTTTCGCAATTTGTTGTGTTGATTCGTTTGCTGTGGTTGCGCCTTTTACACAATTGTCGGTGTATGTTATTGCATTTGGACTGTTAGAAGCTGACGCAACATCACAAATACCGTTTACAAACAGTGGAAATCTGAAATAGCCAGTTTTTAAATAGCTAAAATGTTAAGGGATTTATTTATAACAAATCTTTATAGTTGCAGGCTTTTGATCAATATAGGTGTACGCTCAGTTCTATTTGGTTAGGATTCGCACAATAAGTAGACACTATGTCTGCTTAGTTGAGTTAGCTTGGTGACTACAATTTTAACATCTATATAGTTAAAGCTGAAATGACCCGCATACGTATTTTGGGTACTGCCGTAACAAAATTTAAGAACGGATGCAAACTAAATGTGTTATTAAATTTTGTTAGTATAGTCTTCTTGAAAATTTATGAGTTTTGTGTGTATATGCTACATAACGATTGTTAGATGCGTTCCCGTATTTTTGCGAAAAATATCTTTACTTCGGCTGCCAATATTGAAACAAGTTTGACTAGTTTGAATAAAAGAAATATATTTGCGGTTTTTAACCCAAAAAAGCTATGATATATAATTGTTTAGCCCAGAAATCTCACAAATCTCATAGTCAACAGTTGAATACTGATTCTGCCAAAATACGTTATATTTCTTACTGAGAAATTAACATGTTTTCACTGTTGCATAAATAACCGAAGAACTAAGTTGATGATGCATCTTGTTTGCAAATAATTGTGTTCGTTTGCAACCCTGACATTTTACTGCCTAATTTGTACACCACGCACTACGTCAAAATCAGGTGCAACGTTGCTCAAAATACGTATGTGGGTGTTTCAGCTTTCATAATATAAGATTTAAGTTATAGTTAAGTTGGCTTGAATACACTAAAATTCACAGGTATTATTTTCTGCACGCGTTGTTTTATAACGCAGCGTTTGAACTTTTACTACGTTTTTGGTCAAGATTTAATCTATGCGAGATATGTTTAATGCTTTCAGTCTACGCGAACAGTTTGTAAGTATTTAGCTATCAGCCCTGTGAGTATACGCGGTATAGCTTGTGATTGTATGTGCAGAGTGTGTAATGTTGACACACATACATACCCGTGCACCAGCGTGCAACCGGAATTCCGGTTCCGGCATTTTTTCACCTTCCGGTTCCGGTAAATTTTTACCGGATTTAAAAATTCCGGTGTTAAAATTTGGCCGTTTTATTAACTTTGCTAATTTTTAAGAATCTCTTTTGAAAGCCACTTGTACTCCGAATATAAGCCATTGATGGTGGATTTCACTTCAGTCGATGATGAAAATGTAAAATACAACAAATAAAATAAATATCTGTGTTCGACTAAGGTTATTTCACAAATAATAGAGCAAAAAATAAGATTAAAATGAAATTTTTGGTGAAATGCATTTTTCACTTTCCGGTTCCGTTTCCGGTTCCGGTTCCGGTAAAATTTTCAAATTCCGGTTCCGGTTCCGGTAAATTGTAATTCCGGTTGCACCCTGCCGTGCACATATAGCGCCAGAGGAAATTTTGATATCAACCGCTTGGTGCAATGGGTAGCGCGCTTGACTCGCGAGCGAGAGGTCCGGAGTTCGATTACCGGTGTGGCCATATCTTTCGTAGAAATTAAGGGGAAAACCAATTATATTCGAAGAACTTTGGGGAAAGGGGTCGTCCCGGCCGTGCACTTATGACAAGCCCGTTGCTATTTTGATTCTAAAGGACAGCAAACGTTAACTGAGTTATCAACGAAGACTATACGCATTTTTAAAGGAATTATATAAGTTTTTGTGCAAGCCAAACAAATGGTAACGCGTGATCAACATTAGCTATCATTTGTATAACCTAAATATTGCTTACCGTGTTGCCGATCCAGTCTGCATTGTACTGCAAAAATTAATTAAAGTGTGAGTTTGATATGAATTAAATGCGATTTACTGTCGCGTTTCGGCTTTTGAGTGAAAAACAGCATTTTAATCAAATTTAAATCAAATAAACTACAAAATGAAATTATCACATCTTCGCTCAAGTTATTTACAAGCGAGTGTATCAAGGAATAAACATTGTTAAGATGACTGAATAATCATAATAGAGTGTTTTTGGACCACAGGGCAGCCTGCAAGCAATTATAATTATCGTTTACAAACAAGAATATTCAAATTGAACCATCAAAACCGTTTGATATAGGCAATATATGAATTGAGAAAAGTGTTTAGTGTTTAATTTTTGATAAGATTCCTTAATTCGCTACTACATTTAATGCGTGGTTCACGTTATAACCGGGACCTTGAAACAAAGTTCGCTCCTAACAAACTATTGGGTAACATTTTGTCCAGCGTAATAGCGTATCCCAAGATCAGCTATTGTCTGCTATCATCGTGTATCAGTCACTGAATTGCACGAGATCCAGGAGTGCGCGCGGGAATACGTCAGCCGGGTAACAAAATTTTGAAGCGCATATGCGAGGATAAACAATTTCAAAGTTCGGGTAAAAATTGGTGATTCTTTACCCACCTTGAATTTGGTAACAAACGATAAAAACATGAGTTGTAACTGAACAAGCCCGGTGTTACATGGTTTGGTCCATGTAAAAGATCAGGGGCGGAACGTTTTTCTGTTGGACTAAAAATGAGTAAGCTTAAACTTTAGACTAATGTTTTTTGCTTGGCTTAGGCTTAGGAATATGCTTATTGTTACGCTTAGGCTTAATAGGCTTAGGCTTAGAAATGAACTCATCCAAATGCGCAATATGTACCAAATGCACTGTAAATTTAAGTGAATTGATTTTAAGTCGGTATAAGTTGAATTCACTCAAAAGTCTTAGCGCGGAATTAGATCGTTCAGAACTAAGAATTCTGAATTAAATGAACTCATTCTGAGTTATGTCAATGTTACATGGTTGATACAGTTTTGTCTGTTACCGCGCTGTTTAGATTGCAAAATTTAACGTTGACGTCGAGTCGATATTGGCAAAGCCTGTTCCTGGCGATCCGGTTACAACGTGAACCCTGTACAAGCCCAAGCCGAAATATAATAAAAAAATGCAAGCTTAATCTAAAAACTTTTAACTTACGTAGTTGCTGTTGTCGCTTCACTAGTAGTCGCGGCTTCTGTGGTGTCGCCTCCTGTGTTCTTATCGTCATCACCGAATCCACCTAGTGGATCTGCAGTTGGTCCATCATCACCTGCTGTAGTTGCTGCTGCTGTTGTTGTTGCTGCTGCTGCTACTGTTGTTGCTGTTGTTGCTGTTGTTGGTTTTGCCGCATTGGTCTTCGTATCATCATCACCTAATTCACTTTCTGTTGCTGCAGGCGCTGGTTGTTTTGTTGTCGCAGCAGGACCACTGCCTGATGGTGCTGCTGGAGTTACAACAACAACTAAAGGTGCCGGATTTTCGCCTCCTACGTTCACTAAACTAATATTATGTGAGTTATCAAGATCGTTATCTTGATTGCCGACTGCAAGCGTGTCGTTATCACAGTCTTCGCCACACAATTGATTGATTATCGGTCGACCTGTTGGTGCTGGAGTTTTCACAACTACTCGCGTTCGATCAACCACCTTGGTTATTATTTTTGTCGCTACGACCGATGCCGCTGTTGGTGCCTGTGTTGCCTGTGTCACAATTCTTGTCGCAGCAGTCGGCGGTGTCGTGGGCGCTTGTGTAGTAACAGGTGCTGTAGTCGGTGGTGGTGTAGTAGGAACGGTCGCTGGGGCTTGGGTCGTCGTAACCGTTGTAGTTTGAGTAGTTGTTGTCGGCAGTGTCGTAGTAGCCGTTGTTGTCGGTTCCGTTGTCGTTGTTGTCGCTTCCGTTGTCGTCGTTTCGAATGTTGTTGTTGTTTCAGTTGTTGTGGTTGTTACAGTTGTAGTCTCTGTAGTTGTCAATACTTCAGTAGTTGTTGTAGTGGTAGTAGTTGTCGTTGGTACAATAGTCACAATTGTCGTTGTTGTAGTCAACAATGTTGTAGTTGCATCAGTTACAGTGGTGGCTACAGTAGTCGTCGTTGGTACGGTTGTAGCCAGTGTTGTCGCTGTCACAGTCGTAATGATCGCCTCAGTGGTGGCTAGTGTCGTAACCGTGTCTGCTACAGTAGTCATCGCAACAGTTGTTGTCGGAATCGGTGTCGTAACGGTTGTTTCGGGTAGCGTTGTTACTACAGTTGAAACGGTAATTACACCTAACGTAGTTCCGATAGTTGTTGTCGGAATATCAGCTAACGTACTCGGAACTGGTGTTGTGTCCGGTACAGTAGGAACTGCGGTCGTGATTGGTAACGTCGTAGCAGCCGTAACGATGGTCGTATCGGCAATTGCTTGTGAAGTTGCTACTTGTGGAGGAATTGTAGTTTGGGCCGCACTTGTTGGTGCCTCTGTTACAACGCTGAAAACAATTAAGTTACTTAGCTACCAAGATTTGGGACTTGGACGTTGTAACCTTGTTTAGTTATAGGCTTTGTGGCCGGCTACACCGGTGTTATATACCCAACCTGTAATTTGATTAAACAAACTTATATAATTATTGTATAAATGATTTTAATACTTTAACAGATTTGTTATCGTTTCTTTTTTGCTTGTACATTTGCGCTGTTTGCTATAATTCTTTACTAAATAACTTAATACTAGTCTGCCAGATTTGCGCAATGCGCAAAAAAACTTACAAATTTTCCTTTCATAGAACAATCACGTGTATTTCCTAAGAAATTATTGTAAACAAAGTAATGCTGGAAAGTTGCCCAAAATACGTATGTTGTGTGTTCCGGCTTTAATATATAGATTATGTAACTTTTAACTATTAACAAAACAGTACAGAAACAACAGTTCGCTTTCAAATTATATTTTAAAAGTCAGCGACGTTGCAACGTTTGTAACGCTGTACTTGTATTATTTTCGAGCCCATGTTACTTTTAGGGCCGTCCCGGTTTCTCGTGGTCTGTAAAAAAGCAGGCTTACATTCTAGACTGCATTTTCCCTAGGCTTAGGCTAAGGTTTAGGAATACGCTTTTGCAATGCTTAGGCTTAGGCTTAGACTGAGGAATACGCTCAATCTACTGTTGCGGCCGTAAAAGTAAACATTGGTCATTTTTGTTATCAGTTCAATTTTATACATACATAATTGAAAAAAATTTGGCATTTATACTTAGTTTATTTGCATATACTTTTCTTTGCATCGAAATTCGAAACGTGTATATATAAATAAAAGCTGGAACACTGCCCAAATTACGTATGTGCGACATTTCAACTTTAATAAATGTAAATTTGAGAATATCGGGTGCAATTTTTGCATAACAACAACAAAAACAACATATGTTAAACGCGACTTACGTTGTAGCCACTGTTACGTCAACTGCAAAAGTTGTTTGTACCGTCGGTTGGAAAGTTGTTGTGACCAAATTTGGGAAAAATGTAGATGATGAAGACGCTCTGAAATTAAAATTATTAAAAATTTTACAATTATGCAATGTGTTTAACGTGTAATGATCATTAATTTACGTCCATTTTCTGTGTAAAGTCTAATTTACGGCTTGTCATGCAACAAATTGAACCATTTTAATGGCCCATGTATAGAACAGGGCCGAAACGTTTTCCGACCGGACTGTAATAGAGTAAGCTTAAGCTTTAGACTAATTTATTTGCTTAAACTTCGGCTTAGGCTTAGGAATATGTTTATATTGCTATTCCGGCCCTGTTCTATACATTGGCCATTTTAATTATAATGGCCAGTTTAATTATACTGTAGTGACCCGAATAAGAGGGTAATAACAAGGATGTCCCCATTTTGAGTCCCAATCAAAATGAGTCAGTATCCCTAATAAGAGTTCGTAAGCGGATAGAGTCCCTAAATGCTAATCATCCAGTTCATAAATGTCAATTATCTCTAATTGTAGCGCATAAATGACTCCAGGACCAAATAAAGTTGAGCTTGAAACTTTAAAGCGTGCTTAAATTTTGAAAGTACATTCCTGAGTATAACCTTGCATTATCGCTCAAGCTATTGACACAAGACAAATAAGCGTTTAATTAACGGATAGTTACAATACCGAATATATCAGTAATGATGAAGGGTGGCGGAGGGCGTGTTGAAAATAAATAACAGTCCCTAACGGAATAACAGGGGGTACCTTCTGGAAAGGCCAAATAAATATCAGTCCCTCCTTTCTTATTCGGGTCGCTACAGTAATCTACTTTGTTAAAATATTGTGCGTCTTGTGATAATTGTGTCCGCTGCACAGGTAATTCATCTTTCTGAGTTTAATAAAAGTGACCAATACCGCACTCTGGAGTTGAAATGATTTTAACGTTGAGTTCAATTTAAATGTCTGAGCGTATGCCTAAGCAATAATCTTGAACTGCTATTTTACACGCCTCCGAAAATTATTCGGAGTCACTCAAATATAACTTTCTGCGCCGTATGCCCTTATTTGTCCATTGACAAATTTATATACACTAACTCTGACTCTGCCATCCAGTAAAACGTCTGCTAATACTCGAGTTGAAAATGAACAAAAATAATATTAATACTTACAGTTGTCCATTGGTTTCGATTAAAAAGTTGCAAGCAATGAGTGTTACAATCAAAAATATTTGACCCATCGTTTAAAGTATTAAGTTGAAAGATGTACGAATTTCTGAAACACCAAAATTGAACCGCAGTTGAAATATACAACAGCGATTATTTTAGCAGCTCCTGTATTTCAAATCAGTAAAACTTTAAGTTATATCAAAATTAAAACGCTTAATGTTTTTTGTTTAAAGCTGGAATGGTCCACATACGTATATATTTTGAACAGCGTTACAGCTGTTGTAACGAATGTTTCATTTATAAACAAGAGACATTTATTTGATCAGATTCCATTGAAAGTCAACGTACACGGTGTAACAGAGAAATTAAAAGTGAACCGAAATGTATTAAACAAAAAGTATATCGCAGCATTCAGGAATAAAATGTTTTGACAGGAATGTTTTAGGGTATAAATTTGAAACCACGTTGACTAGTAATAGCAACTGTAGCATATAGTTCGCTCTCGTGTTAAACATATTATCGCTATCTGGTGATTTGTGCTATTAGCCGTTTGAGAATACAGTCCGTTTGGGATGAAAAAAATTTTACAGTAAAAAGCAAATACTCAACTTTCTCCACAGAACCAAAGAACTTCAAATCATGGGAAAGTGTCATAACAATACCGCCATAATTAACACTAAAAAACTTCCATGAGTCTACAACGTTAATTGATCCAAGAACAGTAAGCTGCAGTCCTAATTAGAGTCCATAAAATAGACCAAAGCAGACGAATGGCCTAAATATGTAACAGACACTCAGGTTAACCCGCATAAACTTTATAATTAATGGGCTTCTAAGTGTAGGCTGTTTGCAATCCGGGCGAATATACAATAAAATTTGTGGTGATTTTAGCTCATGTTTACTCTCCTGCCCGCCATAGAAAATTAGTTATTTCTGGTTCGAAGCTGCTTGACTTCCGGGTGAGTTGATTAACTTAAGTCGTCATGAGTTCAATCAATTCAGAATTCTGAGTTCTGAAAGACTTAATGCAGAGCTCAGACTTTTGAATATGGATTCAACTCATTTCGAGTTAAAATCAACTCACTGGAATTCACAGCGCGGTGGGTTGAAAATTAACTATTGGTCGCGAGCAATTTTTTGTCCTTAGGCTTAAGTTTAGGCTAGACTTCGGCTCATGCTTAGGTTTCGTATGAGGCTATGCTTCGGCTTAGCTTTTGTTTCAGGATTAGGCCTGGCTTTGACTTAGTCTTTAATCATAGGTTTCGAATGAAGTTTAGACCTTAACTCTGACCTATAGGCTTAGGTATAGGCTCGCTGTACCTTCACGCTTAAGCTAAGTCTTTTAGGCAGAGACTTTGGTTTAAGCATAAATTAGAATACTGAATAAGTCTTGGGCTTAGGCTTAGACATAGAAACTTAGGCTTACGTTTTTCATTAGGTGATTCGCACGTCGATCTCAAATGCCGACCAACAAAACAAAATAATTTTTTCTGTCAAAAATAATGTTTTCGTGTTAGAAACATTTTTTACTTATTTTAAAATTTTCGTAGGAAAAATTTTAATCTGACCAAACTTTGAACTTTTTAGTACCACCCTTATGTTTACGGTAAAAGTCTGAACTTTGCAATTTTATGGTAAAGTTTTCTCCTCTGACTCACAATTTTTAGCTTTGGTTTCAGATTTTGTAAATTTCATTTGAAGATGCCATTACAGAAACTAAAACGGCCAATCAAAATCACAGCATTTATTTGTATTAACCCTTTCTCACATGAATATTTTCTATTTCCCCTGAGACCTACTTTTATGCTAGGATTCGAACTCCGGTGACTGGAGTGGGAGGCGTATGCCATCACCACTCAGCTATAGGAGCTTGACGCTAAACTGACTCTATTATAGCCCCTCGGGAAAACGATCCGGCCCTGTTCTACACATGGGCCCACCAAAGCATAAGCCTAAACCTAATCGTATAGGATCAAAAAATTTCAAGAACCATATATGGTATTGTGTCAAGCAGACCGTCGCCAAAGCTGTCGTTTCAGATATACGTATCGAATAAACTTTTGGCATCTGCACAGATTTGAAACACAACTGTTGCTGAATAAATATTTTTGTGCAAAATTTAAGCCCAGCATCGCGTTCGAAACTTCAAAACGAATAATTCTCGTTGCGTTCGTATCAAACTTTAAAATCCAAACACTATCAAATATTTGATATTTTAAGTTGTTCAAATCACAAATGCGCAAATTGAATTCGATGTACAACAACATCGCCGTTGATATCAGCAAGGATATTGAAAACAAGACATTTAAATACGCTAACGACAACCAGAAGCGATCATTACAAAAGCTGTGAAACTTGTGAACAGTTTTTATTTTTAATATATTAATGTTTTAAATTTTACACATACTCAGTTTTCGTAATACCTACCGCTACAATAACACAGTCATAATATACTTTAAATATCGCGAAATAGAGCTCAAAGCTCGAAAATATTCGCCTGTCGCTATTTTTAAATACCAAATTTCGGTGCAAATGCGTTCAAACAACAAATTCAACCAAAAAAAACTTTGATTCTCATTCGTCGTTCGAGTTGAGCCAAAATTTCGTATTCAACTATGCGTAAAATTTACTGATATCTTGTCTAATATAACGCGTTTAAATATCTACCAAATGTATGCTATTCTTGTTCGATGTACTGGATTGTCCGCCTACAGTATTGTCGAATTAGGCTTTCGGCAAATTGAAACGTTATTTTTGCTGTTTTGTGCTTACAAAACTTGAAAATAACAACTTTATCGCTCGTTTTGCATATGACTTTGCTTTCGTCAGCAGTTTAATCGAATATAAGTTTAGACTAAAGCCCATGATGTTCCGTTGAATATTGAATCTTGTCTTGTTTTAAGCTGAAATCGTGTTATTTTTTTATCATTTCCAAAGCGAAATACTGCCCACCCATAGCGAGCAAAACATCGAATCGGTACAAATTGTAATAATATCACGTTTTGTGACAATTTGTTGTCATAATAGTTGTTTTCGTTTAAACTTGAATTTTGTGCTTTGAAAACAGAACAATGTTTAAATGGAAGTTTTGTCGCTAAATTTAATAACATCTGCTGTACGGCGTATGAAAATTATAAAATACAACTGCAACCAAAGTAGTTTCAACTAGCGATTCAATGTGAACATTGAAAATATTAATGATAATGGCCCATGTTACTTTAAGGGGCGTCCAGGTTTTTGGTGGGTCCATTAAAAAGTAGGTTTAGATTCTAGATTACCATTTTTTGTTTAGGCTTAGGTTTACGGTTAGGAACATAATGTTGCGCCGCTTCACAACGATTTTAGCTTTTTCTGTGATAAATACAATTACTGGCCATTCGGCCGGATGCTCGGTACCTTTGGCCGGCTGGCTTCTGGCTATTTGTACAACACCGCTTCATGTGACAGTAATGATCGTGGATTGGGAGAGGGTGCGGGATTTCGTGTGACCCTTGTGAATTCGTCCGTGAGGTCTCGATTAAAATAAACTGCTACGCTGTTTTATCGTTAAAATTTGTCATCAATAGTAGGTGGTGTATGCTAAAAAGACTAAAATAGTTTTGATTTTTACAAAGAATTTATAGTTGATATTTAGATTTTAATATCTTCCGAATATTAACTCTGGTTCACGGTATTATTATTAATAATTGACAAAGCTCAGATAACCCACGCAAAAACAAGTATAAAACTTGTACTTATGGCATTGATCATGCATTGTGTGGTGTCTAAATTTCACGAATCATCGAGTCTGCGAGTAGAAGGCGTAGTAAAATACCCTGAGTTGCAGTTTATCCCACGCATACTTGCGTTTTGAAATCAACTTTTAAACATATTTTAGGTCAAATTGCTAACCTGGTAAACAATGGACACCATTAGCCCACTCAAATTTAAAGAATTAAAATCATACTTTTGTTTTAAATGTAGGTGGTCCTACTGATTTTATTGTAAAAGTAGATTCACGTTTATTTTGAACTTCTGACTTCAAAAAAGTTAAATCAATTTTTTATATCTTGGTGGGGTTCGAGCGGAATCTTTAAAACCCGACAGCCAAAAAATTGTGTCTAAAATAAAATGCTGTCTCAACACAGTTTTGCGCTTCAAACAGCTTCTTTCAAAACGCTTTTTGCGTGCTTAAATACGAGAGTCACTAAATATTGCTAATTTTGGTCGTCAAAAATTTATGGTATTTTTAATTTAAAATTTGAAAATATAATTTTTAAAGAGCAAAAGCATGGCAACATTGAGACAAAGTGCATACATCTTGCCATTTTTCGAAAGTCATTGCACTTCTTTGAAATAATATCAATTTTGGCCTGGTATCTGCTTGAAGGTTAAACGTGCCACATAGTCGACCTTATCAATAACTTAAAGCAACTGAGTTAGATAAATCGTCGATAGTGCGACGGACGGTGATCTGTACACAAACCCACAAATACGTGGTCAACTTGACGCTGTGTCCCTCAACCGATATCTTTCCTTAACTTCCGTTTAGTGTGCAACCGGAATTACAATTTACCGGAACAACTATACTGCATGTGCATTTTTCAGACAGCTCTCAATTTTGTAATAGGAAATTTATAGCCTGGCAGGACATAATGATTACCGGTACTTTCATCTTGAGAATTTTTAAGACGGTCGGGAGGCAGTCCTTTTTAAAAGAAGATAACTTTTCGGGATTCAGATAAAAGTGTTACTCTCTAAAAAATTCTACTTAATATTAAGTAAAACTTTTGCCAGATTAAGCACCCATTTTACTTACTATGGTGCTTGGCAAAGTTTTACTGAATACCAAGTAAAACGGGGTCAGCGGAGTTTTACTTAAAAATTAAGTAATTTTTTCTACAATTTTAAGTAAAACACAACTTAATTTTATTTACTATTTTAAGTATTATTTTACTTAAAATTATAACTCAGAACACCACCAGTCAGGGCGCCAAATAAAGGTTGGGGGTCCTTCCGCCGACACTGGTGCCAAGAAATAGAAATCTTGCAATATATACTCACATATATAGATGATAGCGTAATTCTAGTAATCTTTTAAAATGATATATACGGCTGCTTGCAGATTTAGTAATGAAATTCAAAAAATACAATGTACCGCAATATAGGCTTCGCCGAGGTCAATTTATTTCGGTGTCGTACAGGTTTCGCAGTCTCAGAAAGATGTTAAACGCTGGGGTGTTTAATGACTTTCTGTATAATAAACCGCCAGCCAATAACATCAAACCAAGGTGCAGAATGAAGTATATATATTCCAACAAGAACTTGTAATGAACAAAACCTGCCAGCAGAAATTAGAGCCACACCTACTGATATCTCAGTTTGTTTAAAACATCTAATACTAGCACTCAATGTTTTGCTCCAGCTAAGTTTTCAGATAAAATTACTGCATCAGTACCGTATGCTCCTGCCCAATCGGATGTGAAAAACCCGAGACAGAGGTCAACAAATTTTGGCTGAACCGGAGGTTCAATAAAATTACGTAATAACAATAAGACTGATTCTGCCAATTTCTAGTAACATTTGCAAATAGCTAATCATTTCAAAATTGCCCTGCTTTACAAATAAATTCGCTGCCACGGACAGAATTTTTTATAACCGCAGGTCGATTTTATATCGGTGCCGGACCTATTAATAAGCATTAAGTACTCTGCTTCACACCTGAGCCTAAGACGGAGAATAAGCCTAAGCTTAAATGTAAACGTAAACTTAAAACTTTAGCCTGAGCTAAAAGTATGTGATAATGTATTCATACGGACAGTGCGGGGGACTATTTTCTTGCATTAAGTTAACACTAGTGTAAGGGTAAGTTGCAGGTAACTGTGCGGCTACTGGTTATCTCAGATTGATGAGAGTGGTTTGCAATGTTTCGCGTTTACATTTTTAACTTTATGATTTATGTAAAAGCACTTTGGATGAGGGGTCAGGGGTGTTCATTGGAGCTGAAAGATCCGGATTTGTCTTCGTTTTTCCTGTTTGCATGCTAAAATCTCAAGTGAAATATTAAGCAGAAGTATTTAGCGTAACATTATTTACGAAACAGAATAAAAAACACGTAAAAACAAACGCACGTAAAAACAAATTATTTTCGCGCCAAAAATTTGAATTAAAACGGTAAGAAATACATTAAGCAATCTAACGCCAGCACAAGCATATATGAAACAAGAAACGCTGCGTATAAAATTAAGTAAAAGAATGCTTAAAAGTGTTTTAAGTAAAACTATACTGGATGAGCATATTTAAATAAAGATTTGCTAACTATTAAGTAAACTAACTGTTACTTAGTGGTAAAACTTTACTAAACAGTTTTAAGTAAAAGGTTTTTACAGAGTAAACGTTTTTTGTCTTGTATCAAAAGTTTGAACGATGTAAGGTTATACTTCGAAATGTAGTTTCAAAATTTAAGTATGCTTTGAAGTTTCGAACTCAACATTTTTGTCCTCGAGTCATTTATGCACTATAAGGATAATTGACATTTATGGACTCTAGTTAGGGTTTAAGGACTCTATTCGCTTACTGATTCTCATTAGAGATACTGTTTCTTATTCATTGCGAGTTGAGACTCAAAATGGGGACCGCCTCTTACTCCCCTCTTATTCGGGTCGTTTACTCAAAATGGGGGCCTCCTCTTATGGAACATTCACGTTATATTGCACTCGCCACTGCAAAAAATGTCTTGGTCTGAGTAAGGTCCGACGTCGTTTTACCACATTCTATTACGAGACCACTATAAAGTCCGGTAGTCCGTAACGAAGACGTAAAGACATATTGCACTGTGTTCATATAAGCATTGCAAACGTACAGAACAACATAAACACATATACACTTAATATTTTGCTTAATTTTTTACCTTTTGTCCCGACTCCCTTCGGACAATGTCGAAGCAATAGTGGCTACGTACCGTATAAAACTGTTCCATCACACTAGTTGCAGCTTCGATTTGTACACAGATCTCTACCGGTTGGTTGGACAAATTTTTACCTTAACGCGCGCATTATAAGAAGGATGACGATTACTCCCGTCTTATTCGGGTAGTTTATACTTTTCATAATTAAAGAAAAAATTTGCTTGTTTGGTACGTTTTGTAGCGTGGGATGCCAAAAAATTTTAAGAATACCCGCTTTTTGAAAAATAAAAAAATATGTTTATCCCCTTGTAGTGGTTTTGCATTGTTGTGTAATATGTAAATTATCTGTGCATTGTTCCGTGTACCCTTTTTTGCTGGCTGCAAAATTTTTTTTATTTTTGCAGTTGATAGTTGTTGGTTCATTTAGAAATTTGTGATGGGGTACCACGCTCAACCTGTGTCGTTCCTAAATATTAAGGCTCACATGCCCCTTTTGTAAAAACGTGGAACCTCCAGCGATCACGTTGTCAAACTGACTTATTGTGAGAGAACGGGAGCACCCCGTCACCCTGACCGTTTCAGGGGCAGCATGAAAAACCTATGATCTTTATAGTGACAGTGGCCTACGCAAGGAGATATAGATGAAATATTTACATTCGAAATTTCTGACAAACAAGAAATAAAGAACACTGTTCATATTTATGTATCAAAGGTCGTTACAATTAACCATCTTTAAACCACTCTATATGGTCGCAATAAAATTAAACGAAGTTTCCATTACAATTATTACGACTCCAAAGTCGGTTTGAATTAAACGACTCAAAGTTCGCACAATTATATTATACTCAAAGGTCGTTGCAGTGAAAGACTGAAAGGTTGTCGCAATTAAACTACTCCAAGAGGTGATTTAATTAATCAACTCGTTGAAATGTACAGCGCAAAAACATCCGTGTTACAGCCCCGATGAAAAAAAACAATTTAATGTTACCTTTGTATTCACTTATATAGCTTTGAACAGCAGTCGAAATAGTAATAAGTAAATGTCAACCGTAATGACAGATAAATCGTTAGCTAGATAGAAAACTAAGCGTTTATCATAAAATAGAAAATGACAAAAATTTGTGAAATTGTTAGTCATGCTAATGTCCAGGTTTATTATAGACTAATACTTCCGCAAGCGCAAAAACGTTGATGGATGTTTTGTCTAGTGAAAAAATGATAGAGAAAAGATTAAAGAAATACGTGGTAGCAGGGATGCAAGTGGAATTCCGATTTGATTAGGAAACCGTTTGTATATCATACTTTTTAGCACTGTAGGACTACTGGGGGGAGAGGAGACATAACTCTACTCACTGTGCGTGTACCTCTGAGGAGCCATTGTAGCTTTAGTAAATAGCCGTTGAATTTAGACCTGCAAACATGTGTTTTCCTGGTCTTTCCACAAGTTCAGGAGAGGCATGTATCCAACTATTCCTCCTACTAGCGGATCCAACGGAAGAACCAAGATTTTGTACTTACAGGTGTGGCACTCAAGTTGTGTTTGGTTTTGGCTGCTTTTACTCACGAATATTCTACTATATCTCGAACGGTCCCCCATTACTCACGAATATTCTACTATATCTCGAACGGTCCCCCATTTTAAAGTTTCCTGGATCCGCACTGATTTCTACACTGCAAATTATCGTCTAGTTTCTCATGGTTTCTGAGATGTTTTGTCGCTGTTTTGTTATTAATTTACTGAGATTATAATAAGTTTTTCATTTTTTCACTCCCTCGGAAAAACGGAAATAACCGTAAACACCGTTTTTTGTTGGTCTGCTCTGGCGCCCGACCCTGCTAATGTGAATTTGTACGTAATACTCTGTACAATTAAAGAGTTAAACGTTGTGCGCTACTTGTAGGGGTAATAATGCGTCTTTGACAAAGGAAGGTCTGACAAAGATAACGTACCGAACTTAAAGATTGTCTTACTTGGTCAATAATGGAAAACCATCACGTGATGAATGGTACTGCTTCACCTGCAGATTCAAAGAAAGTGACGGTTGTTCTAGGAGCACAATGGGGAGACGAAGGCAAAGGGAAGATTATCGACCACATGGCGCAAACTGCTGACGTTGTTTGCAGATGCCAGGTATGCACAACGTTTTGCAAAGTTTTGTATTTGCAACTGAATGTATTATATTTTTACTGATGGCACATTTGAGTGGCATCTTGTGTTTACTTACGAACTATTCACATGCGTCTAACTGCCTAAATCCTTGATGTAGGTTTAGGGTGGAAACAACGCGGGTCACACGGTAGTGGTAGACGATAAAGAATACGACTTTCATTTACTGCCAAGTGGAATTATTCAGGAAAATTGCAAATCAGTCATTGGTGAGTGAACAATTTGTTTGTTGGGTTTTGAATTCTTCACTAAATTTGTCTCTATTCGTAATAATTATAAATGTAAGCATGTGAGACATGCTAGTCCGTTATGTGCACATGCAATATAGTGCAGTGCATTGTATGTATGCCTTCCGGCAGCATACGGTCGACATATAGCCAACGATAAAAGCAGTTATATAGGCGGGCTGCGTGGCGCAGTGGTAGAGCGTTTGCTTAAGGATCCGATCGCTGTTCTGTAGGCCCACTTTTGTACTTGTTTAGTTAAAAGGTCTGAAGTCTCGGTTCCTACCTAGACGGACGATAAATAAAGTCGTTTATAGATATATCAATGTTTGTCTTGTGTTAACCGACACTGGTTTAATAATTTTTCGTTCATCAGGTTTTCTTGTTCATATTATATTTTGTTTTTTTCAGGAAACGGTGTTGTGGTACACTTACCATCGTTGTTTGAAGAATTGGATAAAAATGGAATCTCAAAAATTTCTGGGTGGGAGAAGCGTCTTGTGATTTCAGACCGCGCTCATCTAGGTTAGAAACGACGCGTACTCAACAGGAACAGATGCCTGTCAGTTGGTAGCATTATTATATGTGTTCGATCTCTAAGCACTAAAATGTAAGCATCGCTTGTTTAGGACGGTGCTTTTTCAAATGTTCACGTTCAATAAGTAAATTGAAGCGTAATAGATGTATTTCTTACACGTACCAATACTCTTTCAGTGTTTGATTTTCATCAAAAAGTTGACGGGCTACAGGAAGGCGAACGATCATCGGATCACCAGTAAGTTTGACTTCGATAAAAGGTAGAGTTTGTTTGCATTAATTTTAATGTTATATACGTATACTCATTTGACGTGTGTACTTCTCCCTGTGGTGTTTGTTGCAGCTGAATTAAGGTCCCATATTCTCAGATGTGTATAGCGCGTATCACCTATTTGTGATAGGTCTTGTTACTTTCGAACCAGTGAATGGTGAAATTTAAATTTAGCACATGTCTTGCAATGAGATTGTCCTACTTCTGCGCCAATTTTGAGGTACGCAATTGCAGTGATTTACCTGTTTGAAAACCTATCAGTAACTGGTTATAGACGCTGTATACGCTTTTTTCAATATAAGCCCAGATTGTATCTTAGTAATGGCTAAGTTACTTTGATGCAATACTACTTTTGTAAAAGTTATACCAGAAATAATTTTGGTTCCGAAGCTGTGGTTATCTTCTTTCGTAATGCAGGAATTTGAAATATTTCATGTTTCACATTTTTAGATTTATTTATGAATTGGTTCAAGTAGTGTTTTTGTTTTAGAATCGGAACGACAAAAAAGGGAATTGGACCAACATATTCATCCAAAGTAAGACTTTTATGCATTGAAAATTAATTTGACGCAGCGAGAAATTTGTATATTTTATTAAATTGGTAATAATTGTTATATTATGGTATGTTTGTTTGTTGTTAGAGCTGGAGAAGTGGACTCAGGGTGTGCGATTTACTCGGCGATTTTGAAGATTTTGAATTACGGTAAGTGGAAAATGTAATAGAACAAAGAGTCAATGAAGCTTTGCGTTTTATTGTTTTTCATATCACGAATCTGTGATCTCTAGGTCAGATGCTAGTGTAAATTTAGCAAAATTGCATTTTAAATTGGGTTCACTCTGCAGTTCAGTAGGTCAACTATGTGCCATGTGAAGTATAAGCGTAAACAGCTTGGTGTGACAGGAGAGAAATGTTACGTTCAGCTATTTGAATGTGATTATTCTTTTGTAAATTGTAGAAAGTTGCATATTTTTGACAATTTTTTTGATGTAGCTAAGACGACATCCGGTTGCGTTTCGTTTGTGCCGAGTTGTGTGTGTCCCGTCATGCAATGTAATAGCTACTCTCAAATACACCCTAAACCCGTAGTATTAAAAGTTGTGTCAGGTTTTAGTATTTACAGAAGTTGTGGCCGATTTTTTGTACAGTTTCAAGTCCTCTGCATCTTGTTTTAAATGATGTCTATCATACTAAATGTTTACAACGCTATCTATCTCATCCTCTATATGTGGGGCGGGGTACGCCGAAAATGTAACGATACCCAGCCGGCCCCCGAATGGCCCTTTCTTGTGCGCCTGTTATTTATGCGTTTAGTTTTAGATACCGTAGCCTTTTGAATTCGTATCAGAAACAATTTAACGATTTGGTGGTTGATATCGACACAGAGCTGCAAAAATACAAGGTATTACAGTCAAAGATAGAAATTGTGAATGAAAAATTCCACTTTTTTTGGTTTATTTTTCGTTGTTTGTACTAGGCTCAACACGTTCTAAAATGAGCTATTAAATTTGCTTTATAGCCAAATTCTATTAAAAATTTGAGTAATTTTGTATATTTTGATTTCGTTTAAAATTAAAAAGATTTTATAAAGTAAAGCAAAAGTTTAAGTTATAAATCGATACATTACACGAACAATCTGAACAGAAATATAAGCGATATAATAAATATTGAATAAATAAGCGTTTAGGTGTTGGCTGAAAAGCTGAAAACTTTGGATCTTGCACGTGATACAGTGACTTATATCAATAAGAAAATGAAAGAAAACAAATCGATTTTGGTCGAAGGCGCAAACGGATGTTTATTGGACATTGATTTTGGTGAGTTGTGTTAAACGTGAGTTGTTTTTACGTAGAAATTGTTATGGCAACAGTTGTAGGTCTGATTTACGAACTATAAAATTATTTGGCTTCATATGTAGTTTTAGGTCTCGGAATTTAATATTCTAGTGTTTTGGACACAAAAATGGTATCTGATGGTGAATTTTATCTTGAATAATCGCTCGTTTCCTCTCGATTTACAACGAAAATTATCAGTTTGAGGTTAATTAGCTTTAAGTTGCAAAATTGCCGCTCAGTAATTATGTTATGTAAATGGACAAGCAAGATCTATAACACGTGGTGATTATGTAAATGTTGGTTTGGCTATGTTTTTATTGTTATGGTGAGGTTAACGTGTGGCAGTTTTGCAATTTTTCACTCTGTAGCCGTGCCCTAAAAAGGTACCTTTCACGATAATGTGTCACGAGAGCACACAAAATGTCATAACCTCATGTTGACGCTCGGAATTTTTTAAAGGTTTCGAGAGTTGACCTGGGGTTATAATATTTTTGTTGGACTTCATAACATCTTGTTATGAAGGATACAGTATTGGGAATAACGCATTATTCAAACATTGAGTGTGTATTTAGAGTATTTGGAGCTAGTTTTAGGCACATACCCGTTTGTGACGTCAAGTAATAGTTCGATTGGAGGCGTTCTAACTGGACTTGGGATTCCGCCACATCGAATTGGTGAAATTGTTGGTATTGTCAAAGCGTACACGACGCGTGTAGGCGCTGGCGTCTTCCCGACTGAATTAAAAAATGTAAATTTGAAAACTTAAATTATCACGATTAAATGGTTGTGTTTTTGGTAAGCATAAGTTTGATAAGCATATACCTGGGCGTATTCAAGGGTTTTGGAGATCAAAACTCGTTCTTTTTGGATTGTTGTCCAGCAGTTGTTAAGAACTTTTTTAACTCGTAAACGTAGCTATCCATTACCTATAAACGCAACAATTTACAATTTAGTTAAGCTCTCGGTGTGGTCCTTCTTCGCCCACACATTAGGGAAACCCGAGTTTGTTTTAGTTGGCAACTATGTCATCCTAAATACGATTGGTTGAATCCAACCCGCTTAATCAACAAATATGATACAACGTTACATCATTAGAAATGCGAAGACTTAAACACAAATAACCATAGAGGATTATAATTGTAAGAGAATTTCCGTTTCAATTAATTTTTTCAAACACAAAACGCAAGAGCGATAACAGTTTCCCTTAGACGCACTGGCGCATGTTACTTTCAAGGACTTTCCGTTTTCCCGCGGGATAGCAATAGTGTCGGAGAGCAGCATTTGCTACTCCTCTTTGTGCATATGCGAAGATTATTAAACTTTGTTGTTGTTGTTGTTGTTGTTGTTCCGTGTGCCCAAAAAGCATATTGTTCCAATTTGAGGGCCGTCCCCAACATTTGGCTGGTGCCCCACTCCCAAATAGACTCGGATCAGATATTGGTATTAAAATTATTTTTTTCGAAATATTCCGCATCCTTTCGTTCAGAAATTTTCAACTACCCGTTTTTTAACGAAAAATTCCACAGTTTTATAAAGGTTCTTATTAAAATACAGTGATATGCAAGTCAGCTGAGGCTGCCAAGGCCGGAAGTAGGTATAAAGGGGAATGACAGATGGCGCACCCACAACTACGAAAATCTTCGTTTCCTCTCTCGATCTAACAAATTTTGTGCAATCTGAAATGAATTTGATTTGTGTCCCATTGTTTCGTTTTAACAGCGAACAATTGCAGCGGTCCCATTTTCCCATTTGCCCCGAAACAAACCTGTTCAATTTCTCCGTTTTCCCAGCGAAAATTACTTTTCCCGCTTGTCCGAAACATACCCGTTCGTTTTTTCATTTTCCCGTTGAAAAATTGAATCTGTCCCGTGGTGCGAGTTGCCCGAAACATACTTGTCCCGTTTCCCCCGCGAAAATTTGTAGATGTCCCGTAATCCCATTTGGTCCCGTTTCTCCATCTGCCCCAAGCAGGCCCGTAAATGGGGCTTTAGTGTACATTTGAATGCTTTTCGTGTTGTTTCTAGGAAACCGGACGACTTTTACAATCGCGTGGACATGAAGTCGGCGTTACAACTGGTCGAACGCGCCGTTGTGGATGGCTGGATGCTGTTTTGCTCAATTATGTCAACATGATCAACGGATTCACGTCGTATGTTGTATTGGTGTTTGTTTGTTTTTGTTTGTTTGTTTGTTTGTTTGTTTGTTTGTTTGTTTGGTTGGTTGGTTGGTTGGTTGGTTGGTTGGTTGGTTGGTTAGTTAATTGGTTAATTAGTTTGTTTCTTGCTTGAGTGGTTGGCGTTATTTGTTTACTCATTTTGTTTGAATATTTTACTTTTAATTTTTTGTTTGATTTCAGGGTTGCCTTAACTAAACTGGATGTTCTGGATCAATTTCCTGAAATTTTAATTGGTGTCAAATATACTATCAATGGAAAGGAATTGGACTATATACCAGGTAAGTATATAGTGGCAACTACTGTGATTGGTCAACTGGTTTGGTCGAAATGGAAATGGTTTTAACTGCCGTACCCTCGTTAGGTTTTAATTAGTTAATTAACGGATACAATATATTTGTCATTCATTCGTGATGTACACCCGCATACAATTGCAGAATATAGATGACACTATGCGTGATTGCGGCGCCACAAGTCAATTTTTTTATTTTTGTGGTAAATCATGCGGCAATTTACGTGGGTTGATGTACAGTACCGGACGGCACCGAGTGGCATTAAAAATGTAAGATAGGCAAAAATTATACCAGGTCTTCTTTTAGTCTTTGGATTTGTATCTATTAAGAATAGGCGATAAAAGCTGAATAAATTGGTCAACAAAACTATGCGCAAAAAGATTTTACATTTTGATGCTTTTAGCGAATACAATGGAATTTTCAAAAGTTGAAGTTGTCTATGAAACGCTGCCTGGGTGGATGACTGATACTTCACAATGCCGGTCGTTCACCGATTTGCCTCTAAACGCGCAACAATATGTCAAGCGAATAGAAGAGTTAATCGGGACTCCAGGTGAAAAAAATGTTGCGAATAAAATTAGTCGTTAGCAAGGGCGTAGCCAGGGAGTGGCGGTTAGAAGTCAATCCCTAGCCAGTTAAAAGTTCGAGTGTCAAACCCCATATAGATGTTTTTACAGTTACATAATTGTAGGCGCTGTTTCAGTTTGCAGCACAAGTAGCGTTCGTTTCCCAATTTTTATTAAACGTAACCCACCCATTTCAAAATCCTATCTACGCCTTTGGGACCGTTTCCTGTTTGCAATTTTTCTCCAGAAAAATGTAGCACCCTTTTCAGTTGGCAGCACCAGTTTCAGTACTTATCCGTTGTATGATTTGGACAAGAGTGTGCAACTGCGTGCCTTCTGTATACAAACGACCGTACTCTGCGTACGTTGTGTTTTTGGCCTGCTCCCCTTCTATTGGGGATCTGTATGCAGTTTCGTATAATACTCTCAAGCAAAGTATAGTCCTCCCCTCTTATAACGATGGCATTGACCCCCGCGGTACATTTTGCATCACACCAATTTCAATGATGGCACGCTCTTGTTTTAAAGTGTGACCATCCACTCGTGCTAAAATCAAGAGTCGATAATGACTTTTTACCAGAGTGTACAACTGGGTACATTCTGTGTAGAAAAGAATGTGCCAGCGTACGCTGCGTTTTAGCCCACATCCCCCTGATTTAGAGGGGTATAATCTGTGCGAACCATGGCACTCTACATATCCGGTATCAAAAGTGATCCGCTTATAGTTTAGTTTTGGGTTATTGCATGTGACAGGTACCCCCTCTAAATAAGGGGGTCGACCGAAAACGCAACGCTCGGTAGTGCATTTTGTACCTTGCGGAAACCCAAAAGCTGCACACTCTTGTACCACCTGTTAGTGTTGAAACAACACGGTCTGCACGACCCCTTTTCGCAGTTTTGCAAAAAGTTAATGACCACACCGGGAATCGAACCTCTGTCCTCTTGCGTTCGAGCTAAGCATGCTACCACATACCGTGAGGTCATTGCAACAACTTCATATACCGGGCGCAACCGTTACCGTGCAAATATACCGACAGTTACCAGCTAGCAATAGGTTTTGATGTTAGTTTGTTTATTTATTTCAGTTCGCTATATTGGAGTTGGCAAAGATCGTGCGTCGCTGATCAAACGATTTTAATTTAACTACGTCATTCACAGACGCCTATGTCATTTTCCCCAAGACAAAATATTGAGTCATAATTATTTTTATGAATTTTAGCATTTTGTTTGCCTGATAAGTAAATTGGTTTTATTGGTTTCGCATGTTTTTATTCATTGTGTTTAATACTCACGGGACGATGGTTATACAAGTTATTACAGGACAGTTCTGTAGTTATACTATTATCGGAATCATTCTTTGATTGACCCCCATCATGCTGAGTTGGCTTCGGGTTTAAAATCATTAGGTCAAATTGAATCGTACGTACATAGTCCTGGTTGCTACCGTTATCACGAAATATTACAAATTACCTGATTTATGCAAAAATGAACTTACTTTGCGACGTCAGCTTTCACTGGTTCGCTGCTACGAAACCTATCATGAACTAGTAATAGGTAGTGCACACACATCTTGTGCTTTTCCTAAACCTTAATAGCTCTTCGGGTGTCAACAGCTTTTAAAGTAATATTTTGTTTCAAGTCATTCATAATATGTTTATATATTTAATTTCTGAGTACTTGTTTACGTACCCAAGACTAACTTTAATGTGAGTTTGATAAAACGTAGGTGCCACTTCCACATTGCTATTTCTATCATATCCAACCGAATGATATTTTGTTTTTCTTGGTCAGTATGGGAAACATTTTTTGTGGAGGAACTAAACAAGTACATAATTTTTATTTTCTAGTGATCTTTACATGACATTGGTGGAATAGTAGTTTACTTGTTTGTGTGTTGTTTTTTAATTTTTGATACAGGCTTGTTGTAACCTTGACAAACTGTTGCGTTAAGAGTGGCGCTATACTAAAATTATTTAACGTCTTCCGCTCCGCCAGTCACCGTCCGTCACCATATGCGGTATCGTACGTGAGTGACTCGGGCCACCTTAACTATAAATCTCATTCGTGCCTATGTTTTTAGTTTTATCCAGTGTATATTTAACATTGGAAATGTGTGTGAATCAGGATGTATAAGCAAAAATCTAAGGTTGACGACTATGAAAAATTATCATTCAAGTCGCAAATTTGCTGATTTGCGTTTTGTTAGCGAAGGAGATTTGTGTAACCTTTCCAACCCTGAATGTTAATTAGTTGTTAAGCGTGACTTTACGCACGAGAGAATCTGCCACTATGTTTTATTTTCACTTTTATTTGTTATTTGCTTCTAAATTTTAAAATAGATGAGTGTATGACGTGTAATGTATTGCTGGACCTTATTTGTAGGAATGCTCTCAATAAAGCATGACTCAAGCGTGTGATAATTTGGGCGTACGTTGTGCAAACATTTTTTATTAAATATAGTTTTAAATGCATTCAAACAGGTTTGACATTGAACTCACAAGAAACTGAACCAACTCTTTCTTTTCTAACAACAGATCTAGAAACAGCTTCAACGTTATAGCCGTTGGCGCAAAATATATGTTAAACTTAAGTTTTCAATCTCTCACTATGCTGTAGGTGCATCTTTTCATGTTAAACAAATAAAGTAAACGTTAGCATTTCTTCAAAAGTGATCTGGCGCTGAATTTTCAACTTTAATATTTGCATCTATGCAGCGCACACTTTGACTGAAATCTTGTTTTTATCGTTGCAAATTATGCACTTAAATGATATAGCTAGCTCTATTTACTGCGTACCACATTGGCAAGATTTATTTTGAATTCTTTGCGCGTGCTGTTTTGCAACATTGTAGACAATATGTTTGGACTGATTATATTAACGACTTGCATAGGATTGATCATTGCGTTGTACTTGTTGGATTTATTTGGCTTTGATTCTTTCAAAAATTGTGTAGCACTTTATGTTAGCAGCAAGAAACCGCTGGCAAGCTTGTTCCAGGTAATATATTTTTTGCTACCAATAGATTTTTTGTATGTATATGATTGAGCAGAAATGAACTGTATACTTCGGATTCTATTATTTAGTTTTGTGCTTAAGCACGGCTGCTGGTGCTTCAATGTCAAGTGTGGTCGTGATATTCTGAGTATTCCACTATGTTGCTAGTAGCTATATATACACAGTGTGCGTATGCCGAGCAAAGAGTCATACGTGCGCGCATATGGCGAAAAAGATCGTTGCATGGACTGCCTGGTCGATGTGGTTGCTTAACAATGGACAGTAGTTAACAGTTGAGGCGGCAGTGTGCAGTTTTGTAATAGTGTATTCTAGGTGTGTTATTGCATATTATAGGTGGACGAAAATTCGCGAAAGCATGGTGGAATGCTAGTTGCTGACGTTTTAGAGGTGCGTAAAAACAAAACAACTGCTTATATTGTAGATAAACTTAGGTGCATGTGGTAGTATAACAACAATGCCCACAACACATGTAGTGCAGTGCACTATATGGCACGTGCTCGTAACAGACAAGATCATTTTTTCCAGTGAAGTAAAGGTGAAAAATTTAAGCTTGCAATTAATTTAAAATCAGTAAAAATATACATTTGTGAGACTTAATTAATTTCCTAACAGTGAACAAATTAAGATGCTGTATACGGTCAATAGCCGGCTCCAGGTCCGGTAAAAAATTTGCGGTCACGTTTCGATATCTGTTGAATCAATGTTTAGTCTCTCCTAGGAAAACATTAGACTTATTCAGTTAAGACTAACATACGCAACGCAAATGTTTCATTTTATTAATGTTACCGTACATCAAATCGGGTAGTATTCTTATAAATTATTAGCATCCATATTTTTCAGGAACATGGGGTTAAATATGTGTTTACTCTTGTTGGAGGACATGTGTCTCCAGTGTTGGCGGCGTGCCAAGCGAAAAATATTAAAGTTGTGGACGTTCGACACGAGGTAAACTGTAGTACAAATGTAAACTATGATTGGTATATATGATTATTTCATTAACGAGTTCATGACGAGCTATAATACTTAAAATTTT
>JASANG010001822.1:0-82260 GCA_030248215.1 Enoplolaimus lenunculus
TAAATTAGTCTGTATAAATGAAAAAATCAACTAAAACGTTTCACAAAAGTAAGGATTGCTGTCAAAATAAAATTTAACTTACATGTTACTGAGAGTTACCAGTTGAGTGGTAATCAGCCAACACACACTGCAGTTAAGGTAGTGTACTATCAGCTAAACTATTTCATCAATTCAGTTTTGGAGGTTTGTAAAATAATTTTTTATATTTCTTGCGCCTGATTTCTGCACCTAATAATTGAATTATTTAAAACTCATAATTTTGTTTGTGATCAAGCAAATATGTAATCAATTTGGATCAGCTTCCTAACCAATCCATAACTTGCTTTAAAGGTTTGTAGACAATTTGTATTTATATTGCACTGAACCATTATTGTGAAATCAGACTTGTAACCCTAATAATTAGTAAACATTGTGAAACGTTATCTCAGGCTTATTCTGCTTATATGCAATGATATATCAGCCCAAAGTTACCAATATTTTGATTTTGAATTTTTGTAAACAATTTTCTTTGTTTTTGCACCAAAAAATCTTCATAAAATGTAATAATTATTGAAAAATAATTTAAAAAGTTTTAATTTTTGTTGTCCTATTAGTGGTAGATGAATGCGTTGCATTAGCTAACTTTTCACTCATGTTTCGGGAGGTTTAGAAACAATTTATTTCAATGACTGAAAACCATCAGTAAATCCTAATAATTATCAAATAATTAAAAGTCCCTAGTTTTGTTTGCAGTCAATTTAAAGTGAATATGCAAATTTATATATTAGCTAACTATTCAATTATTGGTTCTGGATGTTTGAAATATTATTCAAATTTCGCACTATGCATCCTTTTAGCGCGAAAATTGTTGAACCTCAAATAAATTCACTTGTATTGAAGTTCCTTATCAACTCAAACTATGGTTACAGGAATTATCTCATTAGCTAACTGTTTTTGGCTTCTAAACAGTCGATTTTTGCACCCAAAAACCCTTTAAAATATTGAACTGTATAATCTAGTGAAATATTGTGGAAGTCCTAATTAGGCTTATTTTTATTGTAGTTACCGGGAAGGTTATTAGTTGTGTTAAATTGAAAAGTCTTTAGGTGGAGGTTAAATATTTTGAGGGTATCGGCTTTCAAACAAAAAAGTTTATTAATGGGTTCCGTAATTGAGATCTCGGGACGGGACAGTGGACAGACGGACGGGACGACATCCACCTTTGACCCCAAGTACATATGCTTTGCTCAATAAGCTCAACATTATCTAATTTGGCATTCACCTACAATTATTAGCCATGTATGTATAGGGGAAAGGATAGAAGCACACCATGAGCCTAGCCTAATCTATGAAACTATCCCTATGCCTAAAACTATACAAAAATTTTTAGTCTAAGTACTAATACCAAACCCCTGCAATAACACCACGATGAAAACTGTACACGGTCCAACATACAGCAGATCATTTTAATTTTTTGACTTAAACAAATTAAATTCTCACAATGTTGCGAGTTGAGATGTTCCACCACGATCTTAATGATTCATGTTGTCTGCACGAACACCGGACCACATTTTTATAGTGAGGACTATTCGTAATTGATCCAGCATCTGTGAATGAAATATGTTTATTTTTTTTCGTCATTTGGTTAATTGAAATTCCAAACTGTAGGCCTAAATTAGTGCAAACTAAAAACCAAACGAGTTCGAATTATTTGGGTATGTTCCAAAGTTAGTATAATTATTATGACTGCGTAGGCCTAGGTGGCTATACATATGAGAATACGGTTTAAGGAGTGGGGTTTGTATTTTGAATTTGGTTGCCTAATGGTCGGGGAGTACTAACTGTTGTACTTTTTGTAAAATGTAACATATGACACCTTCAGGGGCAGACAATTGATCAAAAAAATTTTCGACTCTCTCTATTTAACTTCAATTTTACAAATATCTGCCTGTGCAACTTGTGCTCAATATCGGGATGCCGCGTTAAACAATCAAAGGTATGCCGTTTCAGATATGTATTATGTGTAGTTTTGTTGTCGGTAGCCGCAATGTATCGTGCGAGAAGACCATTCCGCCCAGTCAGGACTGGCAGTACCCCGGAGCAAGGATTGTGAACATTTTGAGACCAAACAACCGGCTGGAATGCAAACTGATTTCGCTCGGATTCTCAGGTTCGACTTCAATAAGAAAACGACGGATGGACCCATCATTCGCAAACTATAAATATGGGGACAAAGATTAGGGACGTAATTTGATTGGCGAGTTAAATATAAATAAATATATTATTCTGATAAACGTTGGGCAGTCGATTAAACATTATGCATGCTATATACTTTGTTTGATAATTAGGCAGAAACCGTGTTTTATTTATACCAATAGGCTAAGGCAAATCACCGCGCATGTTGTTGCGCACAGTCAAGCTGAACAGCCAAATACAGTATCCACATGTTTGTTAAATAAATATCCCTTCCAAACAGGTCCCATTCCAGTAGGGTTCGGTTGAGCAGTCCCGACACAATTGTTCGTTCGTAGGCGTTCCAGGCGCTCACAAATAGCTGTATGAGGTACGACATACACGATGTTGTCTTTGTAGTATAACGACGCGCGCGGCAAAAATACCACAAGAATGTGAAAAACAACCGTGATGACTGAAAGTAATTACCGACAAATTTTACGAAAAATCCAGATCTCGACTCGGCGAACTGTCAGGCTCCGCGACCCCTAGACCAATAAACGAAAAAATCTAGAAGAACAAGTTTTGAAGTTTCAGATTTTTTCTTCCATGTACCTACAAATTTTCGTGCGCTTAGGTTAAGACATACGTTCAAAATTACAGTAGGAGAATATATGATAGAACGTTTCACAGTTAAAAATAAGTTTTGGCAAATTTTTAAAAAATTCAAATTTATGAAATGACTCATCTTGATCAATTTTTCATTGTACACTTCTTTCCACCTTACATTTGTAGTTATAACGCTTATGATTGCTAAAGGCTTCATAAAAAAGGTTAACAAAATGTGGTATATATTGCATGCACTTCCGTCGCATTGATTGCTGATTATTCAACTTAATGCTCAGCTTCAAACGTATGCCAAAGCCTGAGCCTAACTCAAGTCGAATAGATTTATTTATTCAACTATTTTCAAGATGTGACAAATTTTGATTGCACAATAAAAACAAGTACCAACTAACCACAAAGAGCAGTTTAGAAATTGTTTTATACAGTGAAATTTATCAATTGCTTTTAGCTATGCAAATTTGCAACTACAATTTAATTGTCATTGTTGTTTATTTGTAAATCGACACAAAAAACTGAAAATAACCAAACTATTATAACCATATCTAGTTGTAAAGAAAGAATGCCAAACGACGCCTAAAATTGTAATACAATTAGTTGAGGTATAGTACATTATACTATCGGATTTTTGTTGTCTGAGGCTACATTGTAACTACAAGTTGCACATAAATTCAAACAATTTGTTGAATATAATCTAGCTCAATACTTTACGAATAATTACTTTTAGGCTTTGCCGGTAGAATTGTTCCGTGAAAAATGTTGAGCTCCGTTGTGTTTTCAATGAGGTATGTTGGGCTGAAAATTGTTTAGTTTCGGAGCGAAACGAACAACTGTAAAATTTTGAGACAACGGAAGAAAAAAATTCGATTGTAGGTTTGGTTAGGGAGATGCTCAATCCATGCTCAACTCCCTCAAAGTAACATTGGCCATATGTTTCAAATGTAATTGGGAGGAAATAATTTTTAGGATTTATAGTTTCTTTTAATTTGTTAGTTTATTTTCTCGTTGCTGCAAAACGTTTTTATTTTGAATTAAAATTAAAAAAACAACAAATCAATTAAATCAATTATTTTGCCGCTAACCAAAATTAAAACATGGACGGAAATAGCAACGCAGGAGTCCTCATTTGAATAATTCGTTCAAAAATATTTGAAAGGCTATGAAAATTGCGCTATTGCATATTATTAAAATGTGAATTTCAAATTATTATTAAATTGTATTTTGGAACAATGTTCCAATTCAGTAGTAAGATAGCTTTGAAAGATACAACATAGTTATTCTTCAAAAAAAAACACGTGTCCATATCATTTGCCAATTTTTTAAGCGTAAATAGCATCTGCATTCAAGTAGTGTTTGAGTATTACACTACTGTACCGGCTGTTCTTAATAAGTCTATATAAATGCTAAACTAATTGGTGAATGAATTATTAATGCCTACTGTTTAGTAATGAGACCATCTTGCGCCTCAGCTTAGGTGTAGATTTAAATTTATATTTAAGTGAGAAATTAGGCCTAGCGAGACCCCATCGATGTCAGTAACCAAGTAGCAAGTTGTCAGAGTTGGCCATGTATGAGCAGGGCCGAACTGTAGTATAAAGCATGTCCCCTAAGCTTAAACTCTAAACCTAAGCCTAAGTGGAACCCGATGGATTAACCCATCCTCAAGCCTAAGCTAAACCAAAGCTTAGCAAAAAATTAGTCTAAGTTTCAAACTGTCCTCACCCAGACCCCCCCCGGAACATGTGTGTTTATACGATGGGGCCATCTCAATGTGCAAGATGAATTGAATGTTTTGAAATTTTTCAAAATCTGACCACGCTGGTTACAACCCTATCCGAACAGATCACGAGATCTAGTAGTGCAACAATAGTTAGTTAACAAACCGGAATTAATTAGACTAACCAACAATTGCATGTTTTCACACGTAAGTGGGGACGGCACAGGTGAGTAGGTTTCTGGGGGACCCCTACGCTGCGCGTCAGAAAGTAGGTTTGAGCACAGCTCCGCATTTCAAAACTGTACTGACACCGGGTCGCAGCAACATATCAATGCGGGATTGCGCCTGTCCAGAAGTCCGGCACCTAGAAAAGTTTTAGTTCCGCTTTCGGTTTTGGCAACAATATCCGATTTTCCATATTTTTAGTATTTTATTCAGGTTCTACGGGCAAAAAAAAACATCATAATTCAGAATACAGACCAGAACTTTACGTTACCTGCGGGTACCCGCTGGTAAAAAACGCGAGTTGGGTAAAAAATTTTGAGGAATTGAAAATTGCTCCGGGTAAGACGGGTCAGATGGAGGTACTCCTGCGCATACCCGTGACCCGTCTTTACCCGAGCAATTTTCCAATTCATCAAAATTTTTTTTACCCGACTCACGTTTACCAGCGGGTACCCGCAGGTAACGTAAAGTTCTGGTCTGTATTATGAATTATGATGTTGTTTTTTTTGCCCGTAGAAACCTAAACATATAGGAGGGTGCTAAAACACTTATCAGAGAATCATGCTATTGCAATAAAACTCAAAAGCTGGACTAAAACTTTTCTAGGGGGGTGCAAAGCTTTCTGGACAGGCGCAATCCCCCGCGTCAGTGTTGCTGCCGACCCGGTGTCAGTACAGCCTTGAAATGCAAGCGATATATTGCACTGGACCTACTTCTGACGCGGTACGAGGCGTAGGCTAATTTTGCCATTAATTGCAGAAACCTTACTCGCCTGCGGTCACTTACGCGATGAAAAGCGTGCAAGTGCTTGGTTGCATCTGGTTGATTGCAGTTCTTGCGGCTTGCACTGTTATGTTTGCACTACTCAGGTATTCGTGATCTGGTTCGCTCTCACGGATCGGGTTTGTAACCAGCGGTGGTCAGACTAAAACATGTAAACCGAAACGGTTAAATTGCATCTTCGGCCCACGTTAATGGCCCCTGTATAGAACACGGCCGGATCGTTTTCCGGGGGGGCTATAATAGAGACAGTTTAAGCTTTAGACTAATTTTTTGCTAAGGCTTTGGTTTAGGCTTAGGCTTAAGAATAGGCTCATCCATACGGTTAGGTTTAGGCTTAGGTTTAGACTTAAGCTTAGGAATATGCTTATACTACGGTTCCGGCCCTGTTCTATACATGGGCCAATTATAACAACTTGCTACTTGGTTACTAGCGTGAATGTAAGTTTAAGCCTAACCCTCTAAGCCTTAAATATAAATTTAAATCTACACCTAAGTTGCTGAGGCACTAAGTATCTCAGTGTTCTGGTCTCTTAGACGGTAGGCCGTAATAATTCACTAGTATCCGTAGTTTCACATTTATATGCAACTTTATTAAAGCACCGGGATTATTAAACTAAAGAGCTTTCACATCACGTTTGTGTAATCTCAAACTATAAACACTACTTGAATGCATTCCATAAATCATAGATGCTATTTACGCTTAAAAAATTGGCCAATGAATCTATATGAACAAATGTTTTTGAAGAATGACTATGTTATATATTTTCAAAGCTATCTTTACTACTGAGCTGGAACAATATTCAAAATACGTATGTGGAGCGTTCGAGCGTTAATAATATAGATGAGCACAATTTTCATAGCAACATTTTTTAGAATATTTTCAACTGAACGAATTATTCAAATGGGTCAAGAACTATCGTTGCTGTTGGCTCATGTTTTAATTTTGGTTGCGCTCGAGCCGGCAGAAAATGTAATTGGCAATTTTGAGTAATTTTGTTGTGTTTTTTTAAATTTAATTCAATTAAAACGTTTTGCAGCAACGAGAAAAATAAACTAACAAATTAAAGAAAACTATAAATCCTAAAAATTGTTGTCCAAAAACAAATTACATTTGAAACATTGTATGGCCAATGTTACTTTGAGGGGAGTAACAGTAGATTAAGCGTACTCCTAAGCCGAAGCCTACAATGCAAATTTTTCTTCCGATATCTCAAAATTTTACAGTTGTTTTGGGATTTCGCTCCGAAACTCAACGATTTCGCTCTGAAACTCAACATCACCTCGCAATGAAAACACAACGAAACTACGAACATTTTTCGCCAAACAACCTGTCACCCAGCAGTCGCCAAAGCCTATATCTAAACATAAGTCTAAGCCTAAATCTAAGCTTAATTCTGTGCGACAAATTGTTCGATTTATATGCCATTGTAGTTACAAGATGTCACCTCGACGAGTGTCCGGGCGACAAAATATGATAGTATAATGTACTATACCTCAACTAATTGTATTACAATTTTAGGCGTCGTTTGGCGTTGTTTACTTTACACAACTGCAGGATTCTGGTTCATTAATGATTAACCAGTTTGGTTTTGCAACTGAAAGTTAAACGATTTCAGGCTTCTGTGTGGATTTGCAAATCAACGGCAATGACAATTCAGACTGCATTCGTTGCAAATTTTGCGTTTGTCGCACTCGAAGCAATCAATTCGATGAGTGTAGCGTTAAATTTAGTGTCTATGAAGCGAATAATGTCTAAAGTGCTGTTTGTCGCTGTTCCTATTGGTTAGTTGGTACTTCTTTTTATTGTCCAATCAAAAAAGGTCTCGCTGTTGAAAATAGTTGGATGAATAAAATCTGCTGAGGCTTAGGTTTAGGCTCAGGCTTAGGTATACGTTGAAGCTGAGCCTAAGGTTTAGGCTTAGGAAGATAATCAGCAATGATGCGGGCGGAAATCCGTGCGAATATGTCCACGTTGTTAACCTTTTTATGAAGCCTTTAGCATAGTAAGCGTTAGTATAAGCTCAGATGTAAGGTGACGAAAGAAGTGTACAAGAACTGAAAAAATTAATACGAGTGAGTCATTTAATAAATTCGATTTTAAAAATTTGCCAAAAACTTATTTTTTAAAGTTAATGCCCCTGTATAATTGAGGGTAACAGTGCTATCAACATATGTCTATGCCTAGTTTAAAGCCTAGGCTCAAACCTTAGCGCAAGCATAACCTCAAGCCTATGTCTATGCCTAAGGCCTAAGCCTAAGCAAAAAGATTTGTTGTAATGGTCCGACCCTCGGCTATGCATGGAAGAAAATACTAAAAAATTTTCAAACTTTTCGTTCGTTTCTAAATTTTTCGTTTCAGCAGCTGGTTCTGCAGTTACAAGCCTGACAGCAGCTTCCGCAAGCAATCAGTATCAATCTGATTTTTCGTAAGGCGACGTTTTTGTCAGTAATTCTTCAGTCATCACGGTTGTTTTTCACGTCTTGTGGAGATTTTGTACTGCGCATACACGTATTTGCTGTTAATTGTCAACAACATGGTGTATATGTCGTACCTCATACAGCTATTTGTCGCAGTTGGCGATTGGAACGCCTCAAACAAACAATTGCTGTTCGGGACTGCTCAACCAAACAACTACTGGAATGCAACCTGCTTTTGATTGAAGGATTGTCTAGACCAAACAGCTGCTGGAATGCAAACTGTTTGTTATTAGCTGTTCAGGCTTGACTGTGTGCGCCAAACCCGACATACACAGTGATTATTTGCCTTCACCCTATTTGCAAATTATAAATGAAACACGGTTTATGTAGTATACAAACGAAGTTGTGTGGGCGCGTGCCGTAATGTTTAATCGACTGCAACGTTATGTCGATAATGCTGTTTTTATTTCTGCTGTTTTAACTAGCCAATCAAATTACGTCCCTGTAATACTTGTCCCCATATACCTTAATTTATAGTTTGCAAATATGGCAAAGGCAAACAATTACCATGCAAGTCACTTTTCTTGAATATATTCAAACCTGAGAAACCAATCAAAATCAGTTTGCATTCCAGCAGTTGTTTGGGCTTGCCTCGAATAGCAATTGTTGTTCGGGGGAATCTCAGTTGCTAACTGGGGCAAATAGTTGTTTGTGGCACGACATACATTCGCTACCGACAAGTGCAAACTTGCACATAATACATATAAAATGAACGGCGTACCCTTTGATTGTTTAAATTTAAGCACCATCCCGATATTGACCGCGTTGCATAGGCAAGATACCTTTGACTTAAGCCGACTTTGAACTGAAGTTAAATAGATTTAAATTTAAGAGTCGAAAATTTTTTGATAAATTGTCTGCCCCTGAAGGTGTCATATGTTACATTACAAAAAGTACAACAGTTATCTCAAAATTAGTACAGACTTCCCGACCATTAATTGTTTAAAAACAATTAAAATATTTGTTGAAACCCTCCAACCTAAGCCCGTATTCTCATATGTGTATAGCACCTAGCACTAGTTAGTGATAGGTCCTGTAACTTTGGAACATACCCAGGGTGAGGTTCGAAATTCAGAACATCGTTTGGCGTTTAATTTGCACTAATTTTGCACCAATTTTCTGATCAGCAATTGTTGCAGTTGTTCGTCAGTTTGAAAACGTATCGCTAACTGATGATAGATGCTATACGCATTTAAGAATATGAGCCCTAAACTTAGCACTGCACAACATTTGGACAAATTAACCAAATGACGAAAAAAATGACGTCATTTCATTCACAGATGCTGGATCAATTACGAATCGTCCGTAGTTCGTATTGGATGTGTTGGTCCAGTATTGATGTTATCGGTGACGACGCTATTAATAACCGAAGCAACTGGGATGCATTCAGTCGCCCAAGATTTACCTGGGACACCGTCTCAACTCGCAACATCTGCTTTGTAAGAATTTAATTTGTTTAAGTCAAAAAATTTAAAATGAATTTTAAATTCTTTGGTAACAATTTTGAGTCTGCATATTAATGTTGGACCGTGTACAGAACATGGCTGGGTCGTTTTCCTGCAGGGCTGTAATGGAGTCAGTTTAACCTTTAGACTAAAATTTTTGTATAGGTTTAGGCATAGGCTTAGGAATAGGTTCATCATTACGGTTAGGCTTAGGCTGATGAGTATGCTTATACTGCTGTTCCGGCCCTGTTGTATACATGGCTAATAATTGTAGTGAATGCCAAATTAGATAATGTTAAGCTTATTGAGCGAAGCTCGGAGTTTTGCGAAGCGTTTTATGTTTTGTACTTGGGGGTCGAAAGGTGGATGTCCGTCCGTCCGTCTGTCCGTCTGTCCGTCCGAAAAGAATCTCAAGAAATACAGAACCGATTTTGATAAACTTTTTTTGTTTGAAAGCCAATTACCCTGGAGTGTTAACCTCGCATTGGAGTTTTAAAATTTTAAGCCGTTTAATAGCTACAGGCTAATTTGCATAATTAAATAAGCCTAAATTAGGACTTCCACAATATTTCACTAATTATTACAGTTAGAAGCAATGTGATTTTAGCATTAAAGGGTTTTTGGGTGCGAGAAATCTGAGTAGACTGTTTACAAATCTCCAAAACGGATAATTGAGCAGTTAGCTAATAGATAATTTGCATATTAGCATAGTTTGTAAGCCTAAATTAGGACTTTTTACAATATTTCACTAATTATTAAGGTTCAAAGCAATTTAATTTCAGCACTAAAGGGTGTATAGGTGCGAGAAATTTGAATAAATTGTTTACAAACATCCAGAACCAATAATTGAATAGTTAGCTAATATATAATTTGCATATTAGCTTAATTGACTAGACAAAACTAGGACTTTTTAAATTATTTCAATAATTATTAGGATTTACTGATGGTTTTCGGGTGCAAGAAATCTGAATAAATTGTTTATAAACCTCCAAAACAGATAATTGAAAAGTTAGCTAATAGCTAATTTGCATATTAGCTTAATGACAAGACAAAATTAGGACTTTTTAAATTATTTCAATAATTATTACGGTTTACTGAAGATTTTTTGGTGCAAGAAACTAAAGAAATTGTTTACAAACGTCTAAAATCGATAATTGAGTAGTTAGCTAATATATAATTTGCATATAAGCAGAATTGATAAGCCTAAATTAGGCGTTTTTACAATGTTTCACTAATTATTAGGGTTACAAGCAATCTAATTTCAGCAATAATGGGTTTTCGGGTGCGAGGAATCTGAATAAATTGTCTACAAACCTTTAAAAGCGATTATCGATTAGTTAGCTAATAGATAATTTGCATATTTGCTTAATTGACGAGACAAAATTATGAGTTTTTAAATAATTCCAATAATTATTAGGGTGGGGAAGGGTTTTTGGGCGCGAGAAATCTGAGAAAATTTCTTACAAACCTCCAAAACCGATAAATGAATAGTTAGCTGATAACTAATTTGCACACTACCTTAACTGCAGTGTGTGTTCGAGCTTCGCTCAATAAATGTAGTCCCACTACGACTGGTAAGCTCTTAGTGGTCCATGTAAGTTGCTAGAATTTTATTTTGACAGCGAATACTCTTATTTGAAACGTTTTAGTTGATTTTTTCATTTCTGTACAGATCTTAAATTTCGCGTCAAGCTTCTATAGTAAAATGATTAAAAAATAAAAGGGGCGAACCTGGGTTATTCGATTAAGCGTTTTCTTTCAATTTAAAATCCATATAATTAATGATGGAATGCCCCACATACGTATTTTTGTGCAACTTTCCAGCAATTAGTTTTGTTTACAGCATTTTCTTAGAACGCAAACGTGATTGTTCTGCGAAAAGAAAATTTGCATTCGGATTGTTTTGCATTCGCTAACTTTTGTGTCTTGCGCAAAGCCGGCTGACGAGTTATATTTATATTTAATGAAGCTTGTACGCATACAATACGTAATTTGGACATCGTTTCAGCTTTATTGCCCTTACAATTTTAAGTAAATAAAAAATATCACAAATTATCCGTTTATGATCTGTGTTATTTAGTGATGTGATATATTTTATTTTTACAATGTTGGGGTTTAGGCTTAGGTTTTAGGCTTAGGCTTAGGTTTTATGCTTAGGCTTAGGTTTTAGGCTTAGGCTTAGGTTTTAGGCTTAGGCGTAGGTTTTAGGCTTAGGCTTAGGTTTTAGGCATTGGCTTAGGTTTTAGGCTTAGGCTTATTAGCTTTTAGGCTTAGGCTAATTAGCTTTTAGGCTTAGGCTTAGGTTTTAGGCTTAGGTTTTAGGCTTAGGCTTAGGTTTTAGGCTTAGGCTTAGGTTTTGAATATTGCAACCTCTTTGACCAGTTTTCTAATGCTGTTTCAGAATTTCGCGTGCAACAATGCCAATTAAGCTGGCACTGAATTTGTGTTCGTTTCTACTCGGCTCGATGGCGACATTCAACTTAAACGCAGGGTTAACAAGCGTTGTGTTCCCACTCAATCTTTCACTTGGTTGGTATATTTGGACTTCACACGCGTTGTCTGATGTTACGGTAAAGGTCCTGTATTCTCAAATGTGTGGGCCGCCCATATAAAGATCAAGGGCGGACCGTTTTTCTGTGGGACTGCAATAGAGTAAGCTTAAGCTTTGGACTAATTTTTTCGCCTGGCTTAGGTTTACGCTTAGGCTTAGCAATATGTTCATTCTTACGCTTAGGCTTAGGCTTAGTGCATATACTTATAATACTGTTCCGCCGCTGTTCTTTACATTGGCCAATGTGTGTAGCATTTATCACCAGTTGGTAATAGGTTTTCAAACAAACATGCTGAACAAGCTACAAATGTCACTTTCGGTTCACAAGCAGAACCTGTCAATTGCAAAAATGTGTCTAATTTTGTAGCTCTTCATTGATTGGTTCGAAGGATGCAGGACCTATTGTCAACTGGTGATAAGTGTTATACTTAAAAATATGGTTCAACGATTTAAGCCGTCTTTCTTGGTTTGAAGTATAAATCATAGGAAAAGTGTTAAACTGGCTTTATTAGTGGCATCTAAAACGGAATTAAATAAACTTTTCTGTTTCATTATATAAAATAATCCTAAATGCGGTTAGCCAGCAATCGTAAAAACTGGTCATTCTTACACAAACTGGTTACTTATGTGAAATTTTTGTAGAACATTAGTTCAGGTTAAGGCTTAGGCTAACGCTTTTGACAGTACAAACTTAATCACAAATTGTGAACCCAACAGTAAGCAGGGTGCAACCGGAGGTGAAAAATACCGGAGCCGTAGACGGAGCCGGAGGTCAACGAAACTGGTCGGAGCCGGAGTCGTTGGTGAGGCGAAATTAAGTAGTAAAAATGATGGTTAATTAGTTAATTTTCGCCAATATCTGCTTAATGTTGTTAAGTTGTTTGGTTTTACGCTAATGTTCTGCCAAATTTTGACAATTCTTTCATGAAAATTGTGACAAAAGTCAATCGAAACGCGCTAAACAGATCAATTTAGGAAAATTATGCAAAATTTTACTACCGAAATTGCCGGAACCTCTGGCAAAAATTCTACCGGAGCCGGAGCCGAAGGCCGCGTTTTCTGCTGGTGCCGGAGCCGGAGGCGCAGACCTCCGGTTGTATCCTGATAGTGTGTATAATGGATTATATCTAAAACGTAGACAGGATTATATTATCCTAATTTTCTGGCTAATTATTGGGTTTCAGGTTCGAAGTCACGTTGCTACATTAATAACGAAGCTGAACGTTGGGTTTCGCAAAATTAACTGTATTCGATCTACGCGTGTTTTGCCTGGTCCATAAAATTTATATATAAATCCAATGTGGATGCCCTTAGGGGTCCATTGTATTTCAGGGCCGTAATTCTTATAAAACACGGCGCTGTTATGTCTATGAAATACGCAGTTGTCGAAAGAACGAATTATTGACAGCTTAAGCCTCGTATTCACTTCTAGTATACTTATTACTAAGCATAGGTCTAAGCAAAAAAAAAATTAGACTAAAGCTTAAGCTTACTTCGTTGAGGTCGTTTTTACACTATTTAAAGTCACATTGGACACTTCTAACCATGACGTCATAAATCTTAGTAAAACGCTTTATGACGTCGTTAGTAAATGTTTTTTAATAAAATGCACATGTAATTACCAAAACAAACTAACGATTAGTGGTTTTAGTCTGATTGCTTTGTGAACTAAACCGCATATATTCATTTTTGAAGTTGTACCGGCTACTTTTTTCCAAATTAGTGGCGTAGGTTTTTGGCCAAATAATTTTGCCCCCTCTCACGTATTTTTAAAGTAGAGCCAAAAAAGGACTGCTGAAAACAGGGGGGGTGCTTGAACTACAAGTGCACATTTTTCGTTAAGGTTGGTCTGAAATGATTTATTATACACGCATATTTCATGAACCGATTGGCCCATGTTACTTTTAGGGGCGTTAAGGGTTTCTGGTGGTTCTAGAAACAGTAGGTTTAGATTCTAGATTACATTTATTTGCTTAGGCTTAGGCTTAAGCGTAGGTTTACGAACATTTTTGCAACGCTTAGGCTTACGCTTAGGCTTAGGCTTAGGCTTATGAACACATTTTTGCAACTCTTAGGCTTACGTTTAGTCTTAGGCTTAGGAATATGCTTTTAAAGTAACATAAGCTAACCGATTAATGTGCACAATCATGGCGTAAACGAATAGTAAGAAATAACAAAATCAAAAATAGAAACAGACAATGAAACTGATGTTTTAACCCTTTCTCACATGAATATTTTCTATTTCCCCTGAGACCTACTTTTATGCTAGGATTCGAACTCCGGTGACTGGAGTGGGAGGCGTATACCATCACCACTGAGCTGTAGGAGCTTGACGCTCGAGCCCGAGGGGGCTCTCACGTCTTGTGGTGATTTAGTACTATGTATACGTGTTGCAATTGTTAAACACGGTGCGATATACGTTATTTAACGTATATACACTGCGCTTAGTTGCCTATAGGCAACTCAATGTGAGAATGAGTTAAGTCTTAAAACGTAAAAATAACATATTTTTCTACGAATCAAAGTTAAGATACGCATATATTCACTGGATTTGTAAAATTTCAACAAAAAAGACAACGAATGAACACAAACTTTTAAAACTTCTGATTTGTTTTGTTATTTTTATTTCAAATCAAATATTAATTGCGGCATTAAAATACGCGGAAAAATTGTATATAATTCTGAAACCTCCAAGTTCATCGAAAGTATTTAACTCAACTGAACTAAAAAATTCTGACTGGAAGCTTAATCTGTCCCACACTCGAGCAAAGGTTCGTTCAACTCTGTAAACAATTCTTAGTTGTGGTCCTGGTGGACCAACTCAATCAGATTTCTTAAGTTTATTGCCCATATTCTCAAATGTGTGTAGCACCTATCACCAGTTTGCTGGCAGGTCTTGTAACTGTCGAACCAGTGAATAATGAGGCTTAAAATTCAGCACATTTTTCGCATACTCATTTGTTCTACATCTGTAGATACCAACTTTGAGTACAACAACTGCAATAATTAGTGAGTTTGAAAACGTATTACTAACTGATGATTGTTACTATATCCAATCGAGAATATAGGCCTATGTGTCATGTGAGCTAATACAAGACGTTTGCTGGACTACAATTTTTTAGCTCAATTGCACTTTTGCAGTCAGTATTGTTTTCAGCGGCGGATCCAGTAATTTTTGGGCTGGATGCGAGTAGGCAAAAATTATGAAACGCAACTTTTACTGTATGCCATATATATGTGTTAATTTTTTGAGTGGTAAAGATTGTAAGGTAGGAACGTTACCATTTTATCACAAAAAAATTTGATGGGTGTTGCGTACGGCCCCAGCCTTGTCCGCATCTGGATCCTCTAAGGAATGTGGTCAAAAAACTATAATGAATGAATATGGAAAATTATTCTAACACAATTTTTTCGATGACGTAGTCAATATTTTGAGCCTTTAGGACGAAAAGGGCGGCGGAACGTGGATTAAAAATAAATAACAGTCCGTAACCGAATAACAAGGGGGGTACCCTCTGGAGAAGCCAAATAAATATCAGTCCCCCTCTTATTCGGGTCAATACAGTGTACAATTTGATAAATCAGTTGTTGTACGAACCCCCAAAATTGAACCTGTACCGACACCACTAGGCAACCTTTAAATTAACGAAGCATTGACAACTTTGAAAAGATTTGACCCGGAACTCACAGTGACAAATGATTTGTCAAATGTTGCTACTAGAAACGAGATTACAATAGTATACAGTGTGGACAATGCCAATAGCATACTGCATTTAAGCTCAAATTAATCTAAGTAAAACGCTAATGAATGCTATGTTGAATAGTAACCAGGTGAAATTAGTTAAACTTTTAAATGTTTCACATTTGAATTCAGCGAGAAATAACAGGTTAATTTGAAACAAAACCCGAAAGGTTTTCGCTATTTTAAATCACTAATTTTGCTGTTTTCGGCCAATGTAAAAAACAGGGTCGCAACAGCAGTATAAGCATATTCCTAAGTCTAAGCCTAAGCCTAAAGCCTAAGCCAAGCAAAAAAATTAGCCTAAAGGTTAAACTTACAATTTTCTAGTCCCACAAAAAACGTTCCACCCCTGATCTTTTCATTGGCCGTAAGCTCACTCGATTGCAGTCCCACAAGAAACGTTCCGCCCCTGATCTTTACATGGGCCTTGTCTTCTAACAACTGTGTGCAGCGTCTGTTTGGAGTGTTTCATTTTATCTTTTGGCACAATTTTGAGGAAAAAAAATTACCGAGATTTCGTAAAACAAGCGTGAAATCAAAAGATTTAACAACAGTGCCAGTATTCTCTAATGCGAATAGCATCTATTATCAGTTAGCGATAGGTTTTCAAAATGACGAACCTTTGCAATTTGCGGATCTCAAAATCGGTACATATGTAAAAAATATCAAATGCGAAAAATGTGCTGCATTTCGAAGCATCACGACGCGTTGGTTCGAAAGTGACAAGACCTATCACCAACTGGTCATAGTTGCTACACACAGTTGAGAATACGGGCACAGATAACAGATATTTGCTAAAATTAACAAATTAAAACATCGTTTAACTACCTAATCTCATCTCATCTCCGGTTCCACTTCCGGCTCCGGTATTTTTCACCTCCGGTTGTACCCTGATAGGCAGCTAAAACGGTCAGCTCAAGCATGATATCTATTGCATTCGCCTGATATGCATTGCTATAACTTTATATCGAAATTATCCTCGAAGCTGTAATTGTGGAAGACGCAACTGCATAAGCCCATGTATAGAACAGGATAGGAACAGTAGTATAAGCATATTCCTAAGCCTTAGCCTAAGCGTAAGCGTAAGCCTAAGCGCATAAATGAGCCTATTCCTAAACCTAAGCGAAGCCTAAGCCTAAGCAAAAAAATTAGTCTAAAGCTTAAACTGACTCTATTATAGCCCCTTCGGAAAACGATCCGGCCATGTTTTATACATGGACCCATAAACTTGCACGTGTGATTAGGGCTTAACCAAATAAATGAGCGTTAACAATTTGATAGTAATACATTTGAAGTGCTAACAATATTTGGCGCCTTGTCACACCGATCAGGCGAACCATATTTGACGGTTGGTGCCCAATTAACCTAAATTACCTTATTTTAGAATTATCTTGCCTAATTTTGTGACGTTCTGGCGACAGACAGCTTCAAGCTGTACAACAATAGAAGTGCCTTTACCGTGATTGAAACCAGCAAATACTGCTCGTATACCGGATACAGTGACTATTTTGCAAGTTCTCGGAATTTTAACCTGGTTTTGTTTTTTGTTATTTGTCATTTACCACTCGGCCGATCAATTTGTTTACTTAATATTTTAGTTTATTTGGGCGATATTAGCTTAATTTCAACGGACTTAATATTTTAGTTTATTCGGGCGATATTAGCTTAATTTCAACGGCGAATACAATGTGTGAGATAGAGAGGTATACTCCTGCGGACATTTGTAAGGAGCAGACCCGGAGCCAATTCACTTTGCTGTAGGGGGGCTAAAAAATTTCAGGAGGAGCATACAAGAGTTTTCGTTGACTTTACAAGCAAGGTTGAAAATTTTCTTGAAGGGGGCAAAACTGTTTCAGTGGACCTGAGCGTCTCCTGCACCCCCTTGGCTACGGACTCCGGAAAACAGACGAAAAAAGGCTCGCTTTACAGGCGTATAATGAACATTTAGCTGGTTTTACCGCAGATATGACATTCTGGCTACGCCACTGCTTAATTCTTACCATTTTTTGGTAAAGTGGTGACAAGCGTCATGGTTTACCGTAAGGAAGAAACAGTTGTTAGGGTGGGGCTAAAAAGGTCACATTTCAAATGAGATAATCCTAACACTCGTACAAATCGGTGGCAGTCATTCAAAAATCATTTTTGACCGGAGCACAAAAGCGGTGCGTTTGGTTTACTTTCTACTGATAAAAATAGGTTGACGTTAGTTTTGAAATTTTGTAAATGGAATTTAGTAAAGATTGCGATGTTTCGTGCCATCAAATAGCACCAAACGGTTAATTGTTGATGGCAGTTTCAAATTGTCAGTCTTAAAAATAGCGGCCAACGTGCAGAAAAGGGGTGGAACAGTAGTATAAGCATGTTCCTAAGCCTAAGCCTAAGCCTAACAGGAAGAATGAGCGTATTCCTAAGCCTAAGCCTAAGCCTAAGCCTAAGCCTAAGCCTAACCCTAAGCCTAAGCCTAAGCCTTAGCCTAACAGGAAGAATGAGCATATTCCTAAGCCTAAGCCTAAGCCTAAGAATGAGCGTATTCCTAAGCCTAAGCCTAAGCCTAAGCGTAATCCAAACAAAAAAATTAGTCTAAAGCTTAAGTTTACTCTATTGCAGTCCCACAGAAAAACGTTCCGCTCCTGTTCTACACATCGGCCAAACTAGCGTAGAAATACCGTAACCGATGGAATATTTTGAAAGTTCATATGCTGCATCGACGTGTCAACATCAACTAAGGAATCGAGTCAAAAATTACAAAACCGTTTTTCGAGTTTTGAAACCGTGTAAGCGAATCATCATTTCAGCTGTTTGTTCAGTGACACAAAACCGCATTTTCCAAGTTGTGGTTGAAAGCTAGAAAAGCGTTTAAAATGTGTCTCTGAGACACGATTCCCAAAAATATATATTGTAGCTTTGAGTTCACAATTTGTATGTCAAACCTTGATACCCGGCAATATCTACAGGTATGATAATTTCCCCTTAAATTAAATATCAAATTTCGAGTTTAAATATTTTAAGTAGTCTATGGGTCAAACAAACAATAATTTCAAACTGATGACGTTCCAGCTATGAAACGCAAATGGCGTGAAATGCTGTGGTTTGCAGTGTATTTCTTAATGTTGATTAGCGGTAAGTTTGACTGGATTAGGCGGATACTTTACTGTCAGACCAATGCTTGCGGATTAGACTAATAACTACGATCCCATACTAGGGCCCTAATATCTGTAAGCATGTGAGACATGCTTGTCCTGATGCATATGCAATAAATGCAACGCACATTGTGGTGTACGGTCGACACATATAGTCGACGAAAAAAATGCAGTTGGAGAGGCGGACTGCTTGGCTCAGTGGTAACAGCGTCTGCCTGACACGCAGAAGGTCGGTTGTTCGAAAAACACTCTGAGGCCCGCTTTTCCAGCTGCTTAGTAAGAAGGTCTGAAGTCCCGGTTCCTACCTAGATTGACAATATCCAGTTTAGCACCAAAATACGGATCTAACCCAATAGTTTTCTGCAACTAGAGTATGTACTCTTCGCTGCAGCCGCTGGCGTATCTAAAAGGGGTTACCTATTATATATCGCACTTTACTTTTACGAAATTCCCGAAAAGTCACTGATATGAAGTATAAAACTCGCAAACTCCCTAAACATACCACGGCGTTTTAACCCCGAAAGGTCATTTACGTATTTGAGTTTTATTTCCGTTCAAATTTTACAGTTTCGGCGGAAAATAACTCTAATGAAAATTCATAAACTATTTCCATCAATTTGATAATAGAAAAAATATTATTTTTTCTGCCAAAATATAGACACGTCGCCAATTTTCCATTTGAAGGCAAAATTTAACAGGGCAGTGAGAAATGGATTTTACAAAAGTGCCTCAATTTCCTTTATCTACGGATTTTGGTCGCAAGTGATAAATTGTAAGATTGATAAATCATTATCAAATTACTAGTCGATTTGAGAAAATCGACGGCAAAGGAAACTTGGAAAAGTTGTCAAATTCAATGTCCCACTGCATCCCATTTTCCAAACTCTAGTTGGAAAAAGGCGTTTTTGATTTCCACAAGCCGGGCGCAAATTAATGCGAATGATGCACTGTGCCCTCTCGAAATGAAATCGTGGCAGCGTCCTTGACGTCATCGTTTTATGAGTTTAATTTCAGACAGTGACGCTAATTGTCCAAATCCACCAGTTCAAAACGCTTCGTTATGGATAGTCAATCCAGTGGTCACAGGGACAGCAGTGACCATAACATGCGAGCTTGGCTTCGATTTATCTGGTCCAAGTTTGGTCACATGTCAATTGACTGGCGACTACAGCCCAACTGGTTCATCTTGTGATCGTAAGTATAAAATTGGACAAATTTAGCAAAAATTTAAATTTTAGAAATTTTTAAATTGTCAGAATGCATGCGAACTTTAGCAAGGAAACGTTTCAGTTTTTGTGAACTCGTTTTTGAAAATATTCTAATTGTTTCAAAAATGTATTTAAAACGTTGACATCGGAGTTGTCACGAGAGGTGAGTAAAACCACTGCCGGAGGTCAACAAATTTTGCCAGAACTAAGTGCTGCTGCAATCAACGCCGTCGTAGGTGAGGTAAAATTTGGTAAACAAACTGAATCTACTGCTACGCCCCTAAAAATAACAATGGCCCAGTTATTAATATTTATCCACCTGGATATTGACAGTAGACTTAACTTAGAATAGTTTTTTTAAATTATTTTAAATTATTTAGCTTGGCAATGCCCTACGGAATCAATTACTAATGGAGCTGTTACTTATTCGAACAATCGTTATTATAATAGTGATGTTAATTATTCGTGTAACACTGGATATACATTGAACGGCGTAAATTCACGGACGTGCACGATAACGAAAACGTGGCTTGGACTCCCACCAAGCTGCGAAGGTAATATCAATTTAGCGAAGCTGTGTTCCATGTTAAGGGGCGATCCCGCTGCAGGATAGCGAAGAAGCTGCGGTGTTTAGGCTTAGGTATATACTTAAGCCCTATTCACACGTGCAAGTTTTTGCTGCGAGAACTTGCAGCTGCAAATTGCACGCAGAACTTGCATTTTTTCATCAGCCAATGAGAAATCGGGTGCAATAAGTTCATTGAAATTGCATAGTTATTCACACATGTGAACTAAATTTCCAGCTTTGATTTTTAATGAATTATTTGTAGCTGCAAGTTTTTCGATCGGGATTTTGGAAAATACTTGCAAGTGCAACTTGTAGCTACAAGTTCTCGCTGCAAAAAATTGCACGTGTGAATAGGGCTTTAGGTTTATACTTAGGTTTAAAGGTTATGTTAAGGCTCACGCTTAGGCTTAGGTTTAAGATTTAGACTTACGTTTCGGCTTTGGCTTAGGCTTGGATTTAGGTTTACGCGTGGTGAGCAGGCTCTTGTAAAATGAACTTGAAATGAAACGGCGAAACGTGGACAAACCCGATTCCACCTAGAAGCATTATCTTTGGTGTAGTTTTAGATGAAATAACGTGATCTGGAAAATACTACTGTAGTGCCCGAATAAGAGGGGGGCTGATATTTATTTGGCCTGTCCTGAGCGTATCCCCCTGTTATTCGGTTACGAACTGTTACTTATCTTTAACCCACGCTCTGCCACCCTTCGTTACTGATATATCCGGTACTGCCACTATACGTTGAATTAAACGTTTGTCTTGTGTCAATAGCTTGAGCGATCATGCAAGGTTATACTTACGAATGTACCTTCAAAACTTAAGTACGCATTTCGAACTCAAATTATTTGATCCTGGAGTCATTTATGTGCTACAATCAGGAATAATTGACATTTATGGACTCTAATTTATTGGGACTCGATATGGAGACCCCCCTCTTATTACCCCATGCCCTCATATTCGGGTCACTACAGTAATCCAAGTAGTTGCAATCGTTGTCAAACAGCGATTGAAATGCTATACTTATTTTCTGAAACGTGTATTACCTTCGAACATTGTACGCTATAATTGTCAGTGGTGCACCATAAGCTGAAAATTTTTTATTGAAAAAAATGATTCACAACACTTGATGACGCCATCACTGTAAATTCCAATGAGTTAATTAATCAACTACGAGAGAAAATTCGTCATTCCTGATTATTCTTGAGTTAGTAACATGAAACATCAACTCGCTCTGAGTTGATTTAATTCCGGGCGAGTTTGATTAATTAACTCAGAATGAGTTGAATCAAATCAGAATTCTAAGTTCTCAAAAAGTTAATTTAGAGCGCAGGCATCTGAATGGTTTCAACTGAGTCTGAGTTAAAATCAACTCACTGGAATTTACAGTGCTGATCAGTACTGGACGACGCAGTTTAAAATAGTCAAAAACTACACTACCATTCCTAACCGTTTAGAAAATTTTAAAATTTCACAGAGTTATCTACAATTTCAACTATGCTTACATCTGTTCACATTTCAACGGTGAATAGCTGCCTAAATTGTTGTGCAGTTGTCTACTGATAATACAAAACAGGTTACAGTTCAGCTTGTTACTGTCGGCACGGCTGTTTAAAGAACACGGTCTGACCAAACCCCTTTGTGAAGTTTTGTCCAAAGTAAAAGAATCCGCGTCGTGAATCGAGGCCCTCTTGTACTCGAGTCAAACGTTCTGCAACTACCCACCGGTCGATTGCAACAACTTCCTATTCCGGTATATGCGCACATGTATGGCAATTTACGGTCATATACACTTGTCGTTGAACATATACCGATTAGGGGGGTGCAAATCATTTCAAAATGGGTATGCGTGGATTTTGCACGACTTACCTGGTCTATATTTCTTGAACAGTGCTCGCCGTTGAACACTGCAAGAGTTAATATGATTGTAATCAAGTCCAAAGTTTTTCTCTACCCTTTCACTTATAGAGTATACTATGAGCAACTAAATACAAATGTTATACAAGCAATACAGAAAATGTGAGCAGCGTTTAACAATTCTAACATATATGCGTAGTGCAAAATTGCCACAAGATGTGAGAGCCCTCTTGAGCACGAGCGTCAAGCTTCTACAGCTCGGCGGTCATCGTGAACGCATCCCACTGGTGAGACTAGCGATCAAATCTTATCTTATGAAAATATTCATGTGACAAAGGGTTAATGGAAAAATGCTCAGAGTTTGTCTATATTTTAGTTCCCTTGAATTGAACATTAATTTTTAATATTTCAGTCGACTGTCCAAATCCTCCGGTTGCCAATTCAGTTGCCGTTGGAACGACAGCATTTGGGCTCCCGGTTGTGATTGTTTGCGAACCGGGTTACGATTTAACAGGATCGGCAACGGTTACCTGTCAGTCGTCAGGTGTCTACAGCCCCACGGGGTCATCTTGTGACCGTAAGGGTTGAATATTGAAATTTATAAACAAATACTGTAGGGACCGAATTCGACAGGTTGAATGATATTGATTTCGCCTCTCTAGAAATTATCTCGATTGCTTGTCGGGAACGGTCTGTTATTTATACTACATATGCTTTTAAAACACCGAATGAGAATACTGCAATGATTATAGCTAAACATATAAAATATTTAGGATTCTATCTAAATACGGACTTTAACCAGACATTTAGACTCCTATTGATTGAGACTCAAAATAGACACGCCCGACTGTAATACTACCTTTCCCTGATATTTGGGTCACTACGGTATTACCAGTCAATACCCAGTATAGAAACAGGGCACAAACAGATGGGGGCATCCGGATCCGGCAGGAAATCAAACAGAATTTTTTTGCTGGAGATTGCGGCGAGTTTTTTGGCAATGGATTATAAATCGACTCACCGGATGTTGCCATTCCTATTTTGGATCTTCCTGTGTTAAGTTGAAGAATCCATTGCATATGCTTTTATTTATATCTGTATATACCTGTAGATTAGGCTACTTAAACAACACATTGAGGGTATTGGCGTCTGTGGTTCAGTCGATTTAGCAGGTTTGATAGTAGTCGGTGTATTTAGAGTACCCGTCAGGTTCGATTCCAGGTTGGGACTTGGGTTACAAATCCGTTGGAATAATTCCCATACTCAAAAATTTAGGCACAGCTGCTTTTGCTCTTTTTTACAAAATTTAGAAATTTCAAATTTCATCGCTGTTTTTGCTCTTTTTTTACAAAATGTAGAAATTTCAAATTTCATCGCCGTTTTTGCTCTTTTTTCACAAAATTTAGAAATTTCAAATTTCGTCGCCGTTTTTGCTCTTTTTTTTACAAAGTTTAGAAATTTCCAATTTCATCCTTTTTGCTCTTTTTTACAAAATTTAGAAATTTCCAATTTTGTCGCCGTTTTTACTCTTTTTTTACAAAATTTAGAAATTTCCAATTTTGTCGCCGTTTTTGCTTTTTACAAAATTTAGAAATTTCAAATTTCATCGCTGTTTTTGCTCTTTTTTTACAAAATTTAGAAATTTCAAATTTCATCGCTGTTTTTGCTCTTTTTTTACAAAACTTAGAAATTTCAAATTTCAGCGCTGTTTTTGCTGTTTTTTACAAAATTTTGAAATTTCAAATTTCATCGCTGTTCTTCACAAAATTTACAAATTTCCAATTTCATCTGAGATTTTATTTCAAACTGAAATAAAAAAATTTACCTCGGAAGGTTTTGTACGTCCTGTCAAATTGCGTTTTTGAGTCTTTCTGGGAATTTTGAAGAGACATGGCCAACGAGTCCGCCTTTTCAAACGCGCCTGAATGATATGAAAAAAATGAGTTATCCAGACCACTAATGTTGTTTATCATTTAATTTTACCGTCAACAGATGTTATTATTTCGTAAAGTTTACCTGTTCAGCTTGGCAGTGTCCTAGCGAATTGTTGACAAGTGGAACTGTTACATACTCGAACAATCGTTATTACAACAGCCAAGTCAACTACAGTTGTAACGCTGGTTTCACTTTGGTCGGCGGTTCTTCAAGGACTTGTGCTTTGACCAAAACCTGGCTCCTAACCAGACCAGTGTGTGAACGTAAGCAGAACCAGAATTAGGCGTTGTACTCAAACAAAGGGTTGACTCTAAAAGGTATACGTTTAAATAAGAACTGATGCATTCGCATATTTTGACGGGTGAGACTACGCGATATATCGCAGTAAAAGAAAACGCGCTCTCGAGCGAAGCGAACGAGAAGCTAAACGCAATTCTAGTACTAAATAATCAAAAAATTAGTCTAAAACTTAAGCTTACTTCATAGCAGCCCCTTGAAAAAACGGTCCGCCTTTGATCTATACATCATCCGTCATACTCAACGCACAAAAAAGTTTATAAAAGCATGTATTACACAAGAATATATAGGTAAAGCATTTATCCCTGCCCCTAAATTATCGTTGATTATCTCTAATTAAGCATACTTGACCCCCACCGACAGATATGTCGTGAGTGGGGGTTGACCAAAAACACAACGTTCGCTGAGTACATCATTTTGTATACAGAATGTACACAGTTTGATACTCTCGTACAATGTGGACATCATGTCCTCTTGGTACTACGTGGATAAAATTGTCCTACATTGTGTAAGCATATTCATAAGCCTAAGCCTAAGCATAAGCGTAAGAATGAACATATTCCCAATGCTTAACAGTACGAAGTATGTTTAACAAACGTATTTATAGCGGATTGTTCCAATCCACCTGTCTCAAATTCGATTACAGTTGGAACGACAGCGTTTGGGCTCCCGGTAGTGATTGTTTGCGAACCGGGCTACGATTTAACTGGATCAGCAACGGTTACTTGCCAATCGTCTGGTGTCTACAGCCCTGCAGGATCATCTTGTGACCGTAAGGTTTGCCCTATAATCTGCACCGGTGACCGTAAGGGTTGCACTATAATATGTGCCGGTGACCGTAAGGGTTGCCCTATAATCTGTGCCGGTGACCGTAAGGGTTGCCCTACAATCTGCACCGGTGACCGTAAGGGTTGCACTATAATATGTGCCGGTGACCGTAAGGGTTGCCCTATAATCTGTGCCGGTGACCGTAAGGGTTGCCCTACAATCTGTGCCGGTGACCGTAAGGGTTGCGCAATAATTTTCTGCGCCGCGGAGATACGCGGAGTCGCCCGGCGACGAGTTGCGCCTCGAGTCGTATTAATATACTTTTTTAAACATGACGCAACGCACCGATTTAGCTACAAGCAAATATTTTGACGCTCTCGAAACTGGAAGGATATTCTAAAGTCTTTTGTATGCACTCTTGTCTTGTCTGTCCAGAAATGTCAAAACGGGATATATGTGACGTCTATCCCTTTCCTAGTATACAACCCTGCAGTTGTGGCCAGATCAAATTTGCCAAAACCAACCAAAATCTAAACTATTCATTTATGAGCCAATGTTACTTTGAGGGAAGTAACAGTGTGATTAAAGCGTATTCCTAAACCTAAGCCTAAGCGTTGCAAAAATGTGTTCCTAAAGCCTAAACCTAAGCCTAAACAAAAAATGCAATCCAGAATCGAAACGTACTCTTTTACAGACCCACCAGAAACCTGGACGCACGTTAAATTAACATGGGCCCATTTATGTAACCATTTTTAGCCAGTTTTCTAAAATTCCAACCAGAAATACTAACGTTTGAGCGAATTATTTTAATCCTTGTACTCTAGTTTGTGGTCCATTTTTATTATACAGTTTGCCTACTCAGAAAAAGCCTTAACCTAAGTCTAAACCTAACAATAAGCGTAATTATAAGCTTAATCTAAACCCCAAAGTCATGCTTGAGCCAAAGCTTCAAAGTCTCGAAGACATTCGATTTTACTGTCTCAAACTGCGCACGCCGCTCATAAGTAACACGAGGGGGCCGATTGGGACTGCCCAGCTAATTTGACATGCTAATAAAAGAAACCAGCTCAGACTTCCAAAGTCAGCGCACCTTCTTACGGATATGACAAACATATCTTAAGAGGGTGATACAATCGTTTTTAATACCATACAAGCAAGCTTAAAAATGTTCTAGGGAGGGGGGCCAACTTCTTCCAAGGGGCTTACACCCCTGATCCATCTCTGGCTACGGACCCGGTCGCATGGGTGAAAGATCAGAACCTAACCTGTGACGCATGTTGGAAACTTTTTATTAATAAGATTCTTTGTTCTGTTATTTGCATCAGTTATACCAAGAGCGGATGATCACTCTTTATAACAAGAGTGTGCAACTGGGTACATTCTGTGTATTAGAGAATGTACCCGGCACGCGTTGCGTTTTTGGCCTACCCCCTTGTTTAGGGGAGGGTCTTTATGCAGTTTTATATCGTAGTAAAGAAGGAAATTGTAACCACCCCTTGTTTAAGGGGGGTAGGTGTACTGAAGCATACTGTTAATCTCTTGCTTAAACCCCCCTCCTGACTGAGGAGGGGGTCGAACAAAAATGCAACGCGTGCTTGTACATTCTTTAATACACAGAATGTACCCAGTTGCACACTCTTGTTATAAAGAGTGATCATCCACTCTTGGTTATGCCGACTTTAAATTATGCAACTTCCCCAATATCATACGTCAAGCTTCAGTATCGCGGCTACTAAAGCTTGTTTGCTCCAGGGTCTCGGATACTGAGGCATTTTTGCGCCAGGGTCGCATCACTCCCCCGTGTTATAAAGTGATACCTGGTGTCCGCATTGTTTATTCCTAATCTGAGTAGATTCGGTGTGTTTCGGTTTATAGCTTGGCAATGTCCCAGCGAACTATTGACGGATGGAACTGTTGCATACTCGAACAACCGTTATTACAACAGCCAAGTAAACTACAGTTGTAACGCTGGTTTCACTTTGGTCGGCGGTTCATCAAGGACTTGTGCTTTGACCAAAACCTGGCTCCTAACCAGACCAGTGTGTGAACGTAAGCAGAATATAAATTTAGCTCGGAGCAATGAAACTTTGCGTTGAACTCCGCTTGTAAAATAGCAAAGTTAACAGCATATAGCGACGTTTGAAGCTATGAAAATCACCGGGCGGATCCAAGGATATGGGGACGTGTCACTCCACCGGTTTGGCCGTACTAAGAAAATTTGTCGATGTATATTAAGGTTTACATCTACTTCTATGTTTGAGCCAAATAGGTTAAAAACTATGGCAAAGATACGATTAGGTTCAAACGATTTTGCGGTTTCGGCACAGTTGGTCAATTGTTCCATATCGATTTTTGGTTAAAACGCGTTTTGAAACTGTAAAATTGCCAAGTTTAGAAACGATTTTTCACACACAGGCGAATCATGGACCCCCACCCATCACTGAAGAATATATTTGAAGATAAAACTTTTGGTTTGATTGGGTACAAAATCGACGGTCCATGTATAGAACAGGGCCGGATCGTTTTCAGGATAGGCTATAATAGAATCAGTTAAGCTTTAGACTATTTTTTTGCTTAGGCTTTAGACTTAGGAATAGGCTCATCCATAGGCTTAGGCTTAGGCTTAGGCTTAGGCTTAGGAATAGGCTCATCCATAGGCTTAGGCTTAGGTTTAGACTTAGGCTTAGGAATAGGATCATCCATAGGCTTAGGCTTAGGCTTAGTCTTAGGATTAGGCTTAGGCTTAGGAATATACTTATACTACTGTTCCGGCACCGTTCTATACATGGACCAAATCGACTATCGATAACTTCAGTCGATGTGTTGAAATCAACGAGTTAGGGTGGCGCTAGTCGTTTGATGTATCTGGCCCCGTACGTGCCCATCCGGCGCCGCCCGGCACACTGTACGTCATCTTGCGGTATCGTGCGCGACTTAACTCACGTACAATACCGTACGATGATGAACCCCATCGGACGACGCCACACGACCAGTATAACGCCACCCTAGCAATTTTTGAATTCCCTGAGTGAGAAAAACGGTTGACCTAATTGGGTGCTTAATCTTCTAGGTTTTCACTCTACAAAATAGTCGGTGAGAGCATGGTCCTATTAAACAACCCGTCATATAAGGTTATGCCCTTTCGAAATAAAATCCCGGTTACACTCCTGCGTAAATTGCGTAGCAGGGTTCCAACAGTAACTGTATTTGACAGGGACCAGGAACTGGAACAGAAATGCATTTTTTCACCGGAACAGGAATAGGGATTGAATTTTTGCAGGAATTCCGGCCGAAACACAAATTCCGGTTAAACCCTGGCAGATAGTATTTTTTTAATGCTGGTGTCAACCGGAATTCTGGCCCAAACAGGAATCCCAGTTAAACTCTGATAGTATTTCTTTTTAATGCTGGTGTCACAACTTTAACTTTCATATTTCCAGCGGACTGTCCAAATCCACCGGTTGCCAACTCCCAATCGGTTCCATTGACAATTTATGGTACTCCGGTGGTCATTGTTTGCGATCCAGGCTATGATTTGATTGGATCAGCGGCTGTAACGTGTCAGTCATCAGGCACCTACAGTCCTTCTGGGTCGTCTTGTGACCGTAAGTCTAGCATTCTCATAGAACTTTTAAGTAAGCCAAGTTAAGCGATATTTTCCAACTACGGATTCGATTTCAACGACGAGTTGTTATTCTCAACTCTGTTTCCGTATTTGCAAGCAATAATGTTTTCAAACAAGCAAAATGCTGCAGATTCAGATGTCTAAATTCGCACTAAAGCAAAGCAAACTGAGATTGGAAACAGTTCGGTAAATTTAGAATTTCACCATTCGCTGGTTCAAAACTTCTTACAACACTTTATCGTCTACTGGTTATAGGTGCTATACACATTTGAGAATATGGCGAAAAAAGAATTCTGGTCCAATTTGAGTAACCGCGTCGCACAAGTATTTATATTTACAATGGTCTATTTTACGTTCACGGCCAGTAGGCGCGCCACCAAGGCATTCGCCCCCAGCAGTTCCTAAAACCTGTATTATGATTTAGTACTAAAATTGCGTTTGACTTTTTGCATGCTTGAATTTTTGACTGCCATTTATCGCACGCCCGTCTGAAATTTCCAAATCCGCATCTTACAATTTCCTATCTGAACATTTTTAATTATAAACGCTTTTAAATTTTTCATCTTTCGAATTAAACAGTGGAAAATGACATTATTGTAATCCTCAGCAGCTAAAGCACAAATTGTGAATATACAAAATGCGCAGTGTTTAACAATTATGCCTGTCCAGAAACAGATTATCACAGCACGTTTAGAGCATTCTGTTAGCGTCAAGCTCGTATAGCCGAGTGCTGATGATAAAACATCGTAGCCTATTGTATCGGATTCGTATTTAGTTTGAGATTTAAAATCAGTGGTTCGTATTTAGTTTGAAATTTAAAATCAGGGGTTCGTATTTAGTTTGAAATTTAAAATCAGCGGTTCGTGTTTAGTTTGAAATTTAAATCTCAAATAAAATAGAAAATATTCATGCAAGAAACGTTACTACAATAGCAAAAATATGCGTATGGTTTTGATCATGAATCTGCGACAACTTCTCGCCCGACAACTTGTCGCCCGACAGTGTTCTAAAGTTTATAAATAAACCTAGTCATAGACCTAAGCGAAATCCTAAACCTAAACCTAATCCTAAGAATAACGAACGGCGACAAATTGTGGAGTCGGTGAAATTTTGGATAACAAATTGTTTGGTCGATGAGTTGTTGGGCGGCGAATTATCGTAATTCCTTTGATAACATGTAAGACAATAAGAACTAACCTTTATATATGAGATTCTTCATTGATGACGTCAGTATCGAAATGACCTTTGTATATAATGACCATAGATCCATAGATACCCTATTACAGCTTGGCAATGTCCACCTGAAACAATTACAAACGGATATGTAACATACACTAATAACCGATATTACAACACAGACGTCAACTATGCGTGCAATACCGGATACACTTTGGTCGGCGTGTCAAACAGATCGTGTGCGTTGACGAAAACATGGCTTGGAGTGTTACCAACTTGTGAACGTAAGTAACTTTATTTGGAAAATTTTCAACCGGATGTTGTACAAAGGTTAATTATAATTATATGCCTTTGACAATCAGCGGCGGAACCAAAAATTTCTATCGGCTGACGCGCCGGCAAAAGTTATGAAACGCAATTTTTACTGTATGCTACATTTGGGTCAATGGAGAAAAGTTATAAGGTAGAGGTTAACAACAATGGCTTGAAACAATTGTCTGCGTCAAATAACTTTAAATTATAAAAACACAGATTGGCTTTCATTGAAATCGGAGTTGGGAAAAATTAGCTAAAACAGTCATGCTCTTTTTTAAAATCTTCGAACATTTTACAAACCAGGTACGGATCGAAAATTTGCTAACAAGTTGAGTTCAATTGACAGATGAGCACCCACATCTACACTGTAAATTCCAGTGAGTTGATTTTGACTCAGAATGAGTTGAATAACTAAGTCTGAGTTAGGACTATCAGAACTCACAATTTTGAGTTGATTCAATTCATTCTGAGTCAAGTAATCAACTCACCGAGAGTCAACTCAACTTAGAGTGACAATCAACTCGACCGAGAGTGAGATAATGTTTACTGCTGTAAATTCAGAATTAACCAATTCGCTAGCTGAATTGATTAATCAACTCATTGGAATTCAGTGTGTAGACGGCTTTCAAAGTATCACGACCCTCGAAACGAACCACGAGAAAGTTGATGCATTAGACCGCACGCTGGAGTCCGGTGACCCCTCCTAATTCCACCACTGTACCGTCGCCAAGAGATTTTGTGGGGTGATGTGAACCGGTCCACAATTCCAGCTCCAACTTTGGACCGTTTCAGTTTTTATTACTAAATTTCAGCTGGATGTCCGAATCCGCCTGTGTCAAATTCTGAACCGGCATTGACAACGGTGTACAATACTCTGGTTACTATCGTTTGTCAACCTGGTTTCGAATTATCTGGTTCAGCGTTGGTTACTTGTCAATCAAGTGGAACTTATAGTCCAACAGGATCGGCTTGTGATGGTAACTATTCCTGTTTCAACTTTGGATTCGACACGGACCAGTAGCCACAAGGAGGCCAGAGCGAGCGTCGGGCCATCCTAAAACTGAACATTTTGACTAGAAAATAACAAATTAAGGAGCGATATATGATTTTCAAGTCGAACAGAATTTTGATTGGTTCGTTACTATTTCTAGTTTTAAATAATAAAATAACGATGAAAACGTTGGATTTTGATCCAATCAGAGCTTTTAAAGTGAAATAAGAGCCAATAGAAAGCGGTATTTCGACGCGCTGATGATTTTTGATTGGCCACTTCCGCTCGAAGAAAAAAACGCCCATTTCTTAGCTCATGAAACTTTTCAGGAGGGCAGACAAGGGTTTTCGATGACTTACAAGCAAGGTTGATAAATTTGTAAGTGCGCCAAATTTCTTCTAAGGGGTTTGCCCGGTGGTCCCCCTATTGACTATGATTCAGGTTTGGGCATTTTTTTATTGTTGTACCATAAATTACAAGTATTTTATTTCGTTTCAGCATGGCAATGTCCGACAGTTACCATTACGAACGGGTATGTAACATATTCAAATAACCGGAATTACAACAGCAATGTCACTTTTGCCTGTGATCCTGGGTATACTATCGTGGGTACTTCCACATTACCGTGTGGGGTCACAAAAGGATGGATCGGAGTCGTGCCTATTTGTACAGGTTTGAAGGCCCATGTATAGAACAGGGACGGAACGCTTTCCGGAGGGGCTATAACAGAGTCAGTTTTCAGCGTTAGACTAATTTTTTGCTTAGGTTTTGGCTTAGGGTTAGGCTTAGGAATCCTTAATTAAATTTAAGCCCTCGTCACACGTACAAGTTTTTGCTGTTAGAACTTGTAGCTGAAAATTGCTCGCACAACGTGCATTTTTCATCAGTCAATGAGAAAGCGGCTGCAATAAATGCAGTGAACTTGCATAATTATTCACACATGTGAACTAAATTCCTAGCTATGATTTTTAATGAATTATTTGCAGCTACAAGTGCTTCGAACGCGATTTTGGACAAAACCTGTAAGTGCAAGTTGCAGCTGCAAGTTCTCGCAGCAAAAACTTGCATGTGTGAATAAACCTTTAAGCTGCGACTTGTGTTTAGTTGTGTATTAAGGATTCATTTCAGAATTCGGCATTCAACTAACTCCAGGGATTGGTTTGTTAGATTTACGTCATCGATGGTTTGGTAGATTTACGTCATCGATGGTTTGTTAGATTTACGTCATCGATGATTTATTAGATTTACGTCATCGATGGTTGTTTTAGATCTACGTCATCGATGGTTTGTTAGATTTACGTCATCGATGGTTTGTTAGATTTACGTCATCGATGGTTTATTAGATTTACGTCATCGGTTGAAGTCATCTTTTTATTAATTTAAAATCAGTCATTTGTTTTATTTTTAGCTTCATGTCCAAATCCGCCTATTTCAAATTCCCTTAGTGTTCCACTGACAACACAGAACACAATTGTTACTATTGTCTGTAGTCCAGGTTACGACCTCAGTGGACCAGCTACGGTTACTTGTCAATCAACTGGTGCCTATAGTCCACCTGGGTCGTCATGTGACGGTAACATACCCATCCCAATATATTTTTGTGTCATTGTTTTTCAGACCAATACGGCCTACTGTTTGATAACATGATACTAAAGAAATTAAAAATTAGCTGGAACGGTGTCCAAAATACGTATCGTGGGAATTTCGGCTTTTATTTTTGCAGATTAAACCATACCAGATTATTGGCCAATGTTAATTATACTGACCTCATCGACACTAAACCTTAGAGTAACCCTAACTTTAAGTATAACCTAGAAAGCATGGCATAAGTAAATGCCTATGCCTAATGCCTCGCAATGGCTAAGTCCACTTAGTCTTCTTGCTTTTAATGTGGGGACCCCGTATAATCGGTTTTGAGGAAACATTTCAGATTTTTTAGCCTTCAATCCCGCAGAAATTTTACTATTTATTCTGAAACGCGCAGTGTGCAATTAAGAAACATTGACTGGGTTTCTGAAATTTTACTTAAGTATTTACATAAGTTATACTAAAATAATTACTTAAGTCGGCGACTTAAAGTAAATACTTAACTTCCTTCGTTATTCACATTGTATATGCCAGCTTTTCATCTGTACTCAATTTATCAATAGTCTTAAGGCTTAGGCTTAGGCTTAGGAATAGGCTCATCCATACGCTTAGGCTTAGGCTTAGGCTTAGGAATAGGCTCATCATACGCTTAGGCTTAGGCTTAGGAATAGGCTCATCCATACGCTTAGGCTTAGGAATAGGCTCATTCATACGCTTAGGCTTAGGCTTTAGGCTTAGGCTTAGGCTTAGGCTTTAGGCTTAGGCTTAGGCTTACTAATATGTTTATACCACTGTTCCGGCCCTGTTCTATACATGGGCCTATATTTTAACTTTTGAATAATTTTAGCTTGGCAATGTTCTGTTGAATCAATCAGTAACGGATATGTAAACTATACTGATGATCGCAAATATAACAGCGAAGTCCACTATTCGTGCATTCCTGGCTACAGCGTGACTGGTTCACCCAGTCGAACATGTATGTTAACCAAACAATGGTCACTTGTTCGGCCGCAATGTGCAGGTAAACAACTGTGATCCTTTGGGCTCTTGTTTCGGCCTTGTTTAGGTTGAGACTTAAGTTTAGGCTTAGACAGACTTAAACTAAGTAGATGTTGGCAGACTTAAGCAAAAATCTTAGCTTAATGCTTAAGGTAAGACTGTTTCTAAAAGCCTCGAAGCGTAATCTAAGCGTAAATATGGTGGATAAATATATATATGAAAAAAATTTATATTGCTTCCTAAATTTAAGCATGTACGATTATGATTCGGGTTTGTAATATTAATCTTTTTTAATTTTTGTAGCTATTAAAGCCAATTTCATTAATTTAGGCGGAATCACATTGTAATATATGCACTTAAATCGGCGTTTCCGATCTTTACCCCGCTCGCTAAGGCTTATGTGTACGAAATGGCTTATTTATGCCTAAGCCTAAAGCCATACCCTAGGTTTTGAGCTTAAACGTAGGATAAAATGTACAAGAGATCTTAGGTCCTTAACAGTAGATTAAGCGTATTGCTAAGCCTAAGCCTAAACGTTGCAAAAGCGTATTCCTGAGCGTAAATGTAAGCCTAAGCCTAAGCCAAAGCCTAAGCAAAAAATGTAGTCTAGGATGTAAACCTACTCTATTGCAGACCATCCAGAAACCGGGACGGCCCTAAAAGGAACATGGTCCGGCAATTTAATTGTCATTTCAGAGGGTTGTCCGAATCCACCGGTACGAAATGCGGAATATGCCGTAACGTCGGCATACAACACTCTTGTTACTATTATTTGTCGACCAGGGTTCCGGTTGTCAGGAACGGCAGTGGTTCGTTGCGAACAATCCGGAGACTATAATCCGGCTGATTCGTATTGTGACCGTAAGTAATCCCATTTTAATTTACATACGCAGTCTACACTATACATTATATGGTACACATAAGGTGTAACACGGCTTTTAATGATTGGTCAAAACAATCGGGCCCGTATCCAGGCAGGGCTCTTGGGGGTTCAGCCCCCCTGGAAGCATTTTGGTTCCCCAGAAAACTTTCATCCTTGCTTGTATTAGTCATTGAAAACCCTTGTATGCCCATGCTGGAAATTTGTAGCCCATTTTAGCTAGGTGAGCTGGCTACGGGTTTGAGAAGAATGGTTATGCCCAAACCAAACTGATCTATATATTAACGCAAAGTGGCATTTGTTAAGTGTTCCAAATAAAGGATTCATTTTCATTTGTTCAGGCCTGTAGCCAGCTCACGTTTTTAGGGGGCTAAAAAATTTTCAGGATGGGCATTCAAGGGTTGACTTGCAAGCAAAGTAGAAAATTTTCCAGGGGAGAAGGGCAAAATTTTTCCAGGGGGTGGGCAAAATTTTTCAAGGGGGTGGGCAAAATTTTTCCAGGGGGTGGGCAAAATTTTTCCAGGGGGTGGGCAAAATTTTTCCAGGGGTGAAGGGCAAAATTTTTCCAGGGGGGGGGGCAAAATTTTTCCAGGGCGCTCAGCCCCCCGGCCCCCCCTTGGCTACATGGTCGCAGTTGTTACCTTACACAAACCTAAGCCATAACAGTTCAATGTCAAGAACAGGCTGTCTATTTTGCTTGCCAAAATGTTTCCCGGTATTTAGTTTAGTTATAAAGAGAATATTGGCCTTAGAATTATTACAAAATTTTGATATTTTCAGAATGGCAATGTCCCGATCTCAGTATCGCAAATGGCATTGTTTCCTACACAAACAATCGAACCTACAACAGCCTTGCTATCTATTCATGCGACACGGGATATTCGTTGGTTGGACTCAGCAATCGAACGTGTCTAATAACGCAGGCGTGGTCCGGAGTGGCACCTAATTGTGCAGGTAAGCGATTTAAATTGAAATTTGTAATTTTAAAGTTGAAATTTTATAAAAGTATAGCTTAAATCTTGACTAACACGTAAATATAAATCTGGCAGATACAATGGTGATTCAAATTGACTCTCTCCGAAACAGGTTCTATGAGACTACACAAACCGAGTCAAATTCGACTCACTGAGTCGCATGTTTGACTGTAGCGGAGTCGAAGTTCACTCAGTTTGTGTAGTCTCATAGAGCTTGTTTCGGAGAGAGTCAATTTGATTGGCCATTTTTTGCAGTATAGACATTTTCAAGCAGATCAAATTGGGGTATAAGGTGATTTTAGCTATGTTATTAATAGCCTGGGCTTAGGGATATGCTTTATCCTACATTTAGACATGCTTAATATTTAGGTTATCTTTGAGTTGTGAAATATGTGGACACATGTAAACATCTGGTGTGGAACGTTTTTCTACGGAACTGCAATACAGTAAGCTTAAGCTTCAGACTAATTTTTTGCTTATTCTTAGGCTTAGCTATAAGCATAAGTATAACCTCATTCTAACGCTTAGGCTTGCCCTGTTCTACACTTTAGGGCGATATGTGGTAGGAATAACAACTGTTCTTGTTTGCAACGCTTCAGATGCCCTGTATCTGGATAGTTGCTTGCGATATTTTATGTTCAACGTTTACTTATGCGGAAAAAGTCCTAATTTTGTCTTGGCAAATAAGCTATTAGCTAACCATTCAATTATGGGTTTTGGGGCTTTGTAGACAATTTATTCAGATTCCTCGCACCTAAAAACCCGTTAGTGTTGAAATTAGATTGCTTGTAACCCTAAAACATTTTTAAAACGCCTATTCAGGCGTATCAATTATGCTTATTAGCAAATTATCTATTAGCTAACTATTCAATTATCGGTTTTGAAGGTTTGTAAACAGTCTATTTAGATTCCTCGCACCCAAAAACCCTTTAATTCTGAAAATGCTTAAATACGCCAACTGAGACAACTTCCAGTATCAAAGTGCTCGTTTCTACGTTACATATTGAGTTTAACTTGAGATAAAAATGTTTTTTCAAGTTTTAGACATAAAAATTCAACCAATTTAAGGCATTTTTCAATACAGATCATTATCTAAAATTTTGACATTTCAAATTTTACAAATTTTGTCAAAAAAACGCATTTTAAGAATGTTGTTCAACTGTTAATTTGAAACATTTTTTTAAAAAGTTTCAGCCGGATGTTCAAATCCACCAATTGAAAATTCTGTCGCGGTTCCGTTGACTACTTATAACACCGCTGTGACTATAATATGTGAACCTGGTTACGAGCTTAATGGACCGATGGTAGTCACTTGCCAGCCATCTGGTTCGTACACTCCGAGTGGATCGAATTGTGTCCGTAAGCAAAGTTTTGGTGTCCTTAAACACCTGAAATAAAATATTTGGCAAAATTATAATTTAGTCCAATATTTTTAAAGGAGTCTAAATATATTTGAAATTTCGACACATAAAAAGATCAGAGGCGGAACGTTTTTTGTTCGACTGCAACAGAGTAAGCTTAAGCTGTAGTGTTTAGGCTTTAGGCTTTATAAGCTCATTCTTACGATTAGGCTTAGGTTTAGGAATGAACGTGAGAACATGGCTGAACACCTTATGGACCATCAAGCCAAATGTACAACTTTCAAACACAGCATATTCACTGCAGATATGCGAATTCGAGACCCTACTGGCAGTAGCTTCAGTGTGGTGCAGTGGTTGTGACATGCGATTTATACGTAATCAATTGGTCCAGGTTCGATTCCGCGTTGCAAAATCAGCTACTGATACGAGATGTAAAAATAAATTCGATTGCAAAATGTTTAAATTAATAGCGAACGGTAAAACTGACATATCTGTAATTCTACATTTTTTAGTGTTATTTTAGTTTTTTATGAATATTTTTATTTCTTTATCAGGTTGGCAATGTCCCAACGACACAATTTCAAACGGTCAAATCGCATACACAAACAACCGCTATTACAACACATATGCAGTCTTCACTTGCAACACCGGATATTTATTGATCGGAACCGGATCCCGGAAATGCGAGGCTACAAAGACATGGTCGGGCGCAGCGTCAACGTGTTCCGGTAAATATTTGGATTTGATGTTTAGTTGAACGTACCAAGAGTCGTCCATAGTATAAGGTTAAAAGTTCTCCTGTCCCATATCCTCCATCTCTTAACCCTTTCTCACATGAATGTTTTGAATTTCATATGAGATGTAATTTCAAGGTAAGATTCGATCTCCAGTCTCACGGTGGGAGGCGGTTACGATGACCACTGAGCTATAGGAGCTTGACGCTCGAGCCCGAGTAGGTTCTCACGTCTTGTGGATATTTTGCACTGCGATATATGTTATAAATGTTAAACGCTGCTCGCAGCGTGTGTATTGCTCGTACATTATTGTATTTAGTTGCTCATAGTATACTCTATGAGTGAAACGGAATAAACTTATGATGAAGTCTTTTAGCTACTGAGCGACGGGATCGGTGCACCCAGAGTCAACACTCGTAAGGGATTACGGTATCTGTAAGCATACGAACACGTGTAAGGAGAAGCGATCCAGCTTGCATCTGCCGTACGAGCTGTAATTGTGATGTAAAGTAGGTCAAAGACGCAACTGTGTCGGTCGATAGAAAAATTTTGCCAAATTCTTAGAAAATTTTCAACCTTGCTTGTAAGTCACTGAAAACCCTTGTATGCTCCTGCTGAAAATTTTTTTAAAACCTCCCCCTAGCAAGGCAAGTTGGCTATTGGCCTGTTTCATTGATGTATTCAAATTACTAATATTGAAATACTTTAATCGCTGAATATAGTAGCATAACCGTGAGCTCAAAACGAGCGACCATTCTCAAGAGTGAGCAACTCTCGGGTTCCGCATGTATACAAAATGTACCACCGGGTGTTGCGCTTTTGGATGACCGCTCCTAGTTTAGAGAAGGGGTCGCTGTCACATGCAATAACCCTAAATTAAATTTTAAGCGGAGCAATTTGTTGCCGAATACATAAATTGCCAAGGTTCACACCGGTTGTACCCCCTCTAAATAAAGGAAGGGGGCAGGGCAAAAATTCAACGCGCGCTGGGTACATTCTTTTCTACACCGAATGTACTCAGTTACATGCTCTTGTTAAAGTATACATCATCCACTCTTGGTTATAATTATATTTACAATTTCATGTAAATTATTATAGTACCGGAATCAATAAACCGCTGGACTTCAATCGATAATACAGCAACGGCAGCGAAATTCGTCCCTGCCTCAGGAAGCGGCCAAACCAAAGACCTTGATCAATTGCCGACAATTTTAACAATGACCAAAACTGCAGAGAAACTCACTGAAGATGACGTGCCAGTTCGTAAGTTTCAGGGCTGTTAATTTAGGCGATGACGTGTGTTTTACGTAGCTCTTAACCTCTTCTCACATAGAGTTGACTATGAGCAAATCAGCGCAATGTGTGTATCACCCGGCTGACTCGTATTGTGACCGTAAGTAGTCCTATATTAATTTACATACGCAGTTTACACTATACGGCGTATACGCAGTATAAAATGTCTCGAATACGTGAGAACTCCCTGGAGCTCGAGGTTCAAGCGGATATAGCTCAGTAGTGATGGTAAACGGCCTCTCACTGCAGTCTCAGAGGTTGAAATCCTAGCGTAAAAGTAGGTCTCAGATAAAATAAAAAATATTCATATGACAAAGGAAGGGCCATATTCCCTAAAATACGAATTACTTTAGTAAAATTTTAATACTTTGATGGATGTATAAACTTCATTTTGTTTTTGTTTGTTTGTTTGTTTGTTTGTTTGTTTGTTTGTTATTGTTAGGTTTGTTTGTTTGTTATTATTAGGTTTGTTTGTTTGATTCATCTGTTAGCGATTTCTTTTTATTCTGAGCCTAGGTTCAACGGCGCGTTTGTCGTTCCCCGTACAGTGGAAAAGTTTTGCTAAGGCTTAGGTTTATTTATAGGCTTAAGCTTAGGAATATGCTTATACTTATTGTTATGGCTGGCCCTCAGGCATACATGGGCCATTTTGGAGGGAGGACTTTGCCGTTGTCGGGTAAACTACAAAAGTGCCATTTAAGCTACGCTTTGTACGAAACGAGTAAAATTAAAGTGTAACGTCATATGCTTTATTTCGGACTTAGAAAAAATGAACTTTTATTCTTTTTAAATTTACAAATGTTCTGAAAATAGGCACGCGTCGTTTGAAAACTTACGAAAAATATCAATCAGCAAGTAGTGTCTTTTGCCACTGAGAAATTCCACATTGCGTGCACAAATTAGTTCGTCCACGGCAGACACCGTGACTAGTGTTTGACAATTCTAACATATATGCGCAGTGCAAAACCTTCACAAGACGTGAGAGCTTCCTCGGGCTCGAGCGTCAAGCTCCTATAGCTCAATGGTCATCGCAAGGCGCACCCATTCGTGAGACTAGGGATTGAATTTTACCTTGAAATTACATCTCATATGAAATTGAAAATATTCATGTGAGAAAGGGTTAAAGCAAGCCACATATTATGCTGCGGTTGTGGCACAACGAGCAATCAACTTTGTCTGATGAGACAGTTGAGAGTGAAATTTTATCGAGTTACGGTTTTTTCTTTTAGAATATTGCCTTGTTCCTGAACTCACCAATGGATCGGTTACTGTATCGGCAATCAAAGAACCAATCGGAAACGATACTCACTATCTGATTCGACAAGATCAATGGATTTTATTTGAATGTATTGAGGACAACGAATTGGATGGAGTCAAGATGAGTCAGTGTTTGCCAGATGGAACGTTTAGTGAACCACAGCCGAAATGTGGTACGTAATAGTGAATATATGCCGTTGCCCAACACGTAGCTCAGCCCAATTCTAAATTGGGTTAGTCCAAAGCGGAATCACGCGTTGGTCTAGCCAAAGGTGGAATCATGTCAGATAAATCCGTGTGTTTTCTAATTGGTTACTTTATAGTCGTAATCCTGCTAGATTCCGCTTTGCTCAATAAAACAAACTGGTACGTAGCAAGTAGATGTCGATTACTTAGCCAATCAGAAAAAAGTACTCGCATCAACCAATCGTATGTGAGTAGGGCATTAAGCAAGTAACCAATCACAAGGCGTACAGTTGTTGCTTGAAAAGGATTACGTCGTAGGCTACCCCAAATCATAATTACGCCCTGGACAAGCCCAATTCGGAATTGGGCTAAATTACGACATGGGCCAAGACATATACAGTTTCATATTGAAGCCTTCAATCAGGGGCGTAGCTAGAATTTTATTTATGACCTCAAGAAATTCATCAGATGTTCTATTAAGTCGAGATTTTAGCGAAATAGATTCCAAATTGAATATATTTTTTACCCTAACACAAATTTCAAGTTGAAATAATTTTCGTTACCGAAGTACTGTTTGCTCAAATTTTGAAAATTCGCTTTTGTACACTTTCCCCCACATTTAAGGCTAAGGTTTCGGCTTAGGTTTTTAGGTAAAGGGCTGTAAGCTTAGTATTAAGCTTTTATGTGAACTGTTTTAATCAAACACCTGAGTCTAAGCATAAGAGTGGCGCTATACTTTTCACAACGTCCGGTGCCGTCCGTCACCATCACATTCCTGCTCCGTTTGTCACTTTCCATCACATTCCGGAGCCGTCTGTCACTTTCCATCACATTCCGGTGCCGTCCGTCATCTTCCATCACATTCCGGTGCCGTCTGTCACTTTCCATCACATTCCGGTGCCGTCCGTCATCTTCCATCACATTCCGGAGCCAACCGTCATCTTCCATCACATTCCGGAGCCGTCCGTCATCTTCCATCACATTCCGGAGCCGTCCGTCATCTTCCATCACATTCCGGAGCCGTCAGTCACTTTCCATCAAATTCCGGTGCCGTCCGTCACCATACATTCCTGCTCCGTCTGTCACTTTCCATCACATTCCTGCACCGTCTGTCACTTTCCATCAAATTCCGGTGCCGTCCGTCACCATACATTCCTGCTCCGTGGAAGGTGACGGACGGCACCATCACATTCCTGCTCCGTGGAAGGTGACGGACGGCACCATCACATTCCTGCTCCGTGGAAGGTGACGGACGGCACCATCACATTCCTGCTCCGTCTTTGACTTTCCATCTCATTCCGGTGCCGTCTGTCACATTCCATCACATTCCGGTGCCGTCCGTCACCATACATTCCTGCTCCGTGGAAGGTGACGGACGGCACCATCACATTCCTGCTCCGTGGAAGGTGACGGACGGCACCATCACATTCCTGCTCCGTGGAAGGTGACGGACGGCACCATCACATTCCTGCTCCGTGGAAGGCGACGGACGGCACCAACACATTCCTGCTCCGTCTGTGACTTTCCATCACATTCCGGAGCCGTCCGTCACCTTCCATCACATTCCGGTGCCGTCCGACACCGTCCGCAATCGTACGCGAATTACTCTAGTACCATACGGTATGGTGACGGACAATGATGCACAGCGCAGGACAGCGCCACATGACAAGTTTAGCGTCACCCTAAATCTGTGGGAGAACTCTACAATTGCCAAAATGTCTTACTGGCAAAACACGGGTTTATTTAACTGGTTTCTTTTTTAGTTTATCGCTATCCGAAAAAGGTAAGTTATTCGCTGTTTTCTCTTACCGTCGGGTAACCCAGCTTTATCCTGACAATATGGTTGATCCCATATCAATGGTCGTTTTGATCTTGCCGCACAACCGTTGAAAACAGTATGGTATAAGTATCGCATTTATGCCCCAAATGATATGAATATGCAAAAAAATAACGGTTTCGCATTATTTGTTAGTTTTAATATTTAAATAATAATTAGAAAATGTATAAATTTTCAGTTCCAAAACAATGTTCGTACACTGTAAATCCCAGCGAGTTGATTTGAACTCAGAATGAGTTGAATTAATCAGTCTGAGTTAGGACTTTTACAACTCAAAATTCTGAGTTAATAAAACTCACTGTGACTTAATTATTCAACTTACCCGGAATTAACTGAACTCAGAGTGAGAATCAACTCAACTCAATGTGAGTTAATAGTAACTGTTATTAACTCAGTAATAACTGACTTTTTAGCTGAGTTGATTAATCAATTCATTGAATTTACAGTGTACCTTTATACCTGTATAAAAATGGCTTCGGGAACCCAAACGGGTGCAACTCAATTGTCATCTTTGTACATACCTACCAGCGCGTATTGTTGATCAGACCCGTAGCCAGCTAGGGGGTCCACATTATTTCTAGAGGGTGAACCCATTTGATACCTTCTAGCTACGTGTCCGACCATAACTGGTAATAGATGTTATAGCTATTCGAAGGTATATTATTGGCTAATAGTTTCAGAAACCATATTCTCCGACCGTTACACACGTCATGAAAGGCGTTCAATTGCTTGGAAATATTTGGCTAATTGCTGTACTTTCGGCGTCAATTGTAATGTTTGCGTTGTTAAGGTTAGTGAAGCAGTTTTTAACTTTGAAATATTACCTATGATTGGTTAAAATTTAACATTTGAACGGATGAACTCATGCTCATACCTGGGGGTAAAGGCTATTCAATATTGATGGCGTTTTGGCGTATCTTCGAAACAGTAACCCTGGTAAGAAAGAAATAGCAGTAGTTTTAAAGAAATGGAGTTCCGGTGGTCTGTTTTTGCCAGGGGAGATACAAAGGTGTCCATTGATTGGGTATACGCGGACGTAGGCACGTTTTTGGATAGGGTTATGCCGTTAAATTTTTAAAGAGGGGATATTTTGGCTTAATAACTGAAAAATACCGAAAACACTCGGGACAAAACTTTTGAAGGGGGGTTTGACTGCCAAAATTAACGGATACGTTTCTTGTCCAAGTTGGAGTATTTTCAAAAATGTGTCTAGCATCTATCACCAGTGTGTAACCGGAATTTCGGTTCCGGTAGGGAAATGCGGTATTTTTCATAATCCCGTTTCCATATTTAGGTCCGGTATTTTTTGCGCCGGATATTTCCGGTATTCCCGCCATGAATGATTTTGCGGTTCACAAGTTAAAGTAGAACTTATTTGATGAAGTTTTCCGTTTCGAATTAATATAATAAGTGTAGAAGAACAATGCTTGTGCAATAGACGAATTTAATTCAATTTCCTCAAAATTGCAGAATAAACGCCTCAATTTATACGCAGTCGCTTACGAACCTCGACATAATACAAGGGTGTGCAACTCTTGGGGCTCCGCATGCTACAAAATCCACCCCCGGGCGCTGTGTTTTTGGCCAATTCCCCTTTGTTTGGAAGGGGTCTCTTAGGTAACAAGTTTGATGGCAAACATTTAAAAACGACCTAATGGTGGTCATACTTCTAGTCGCATGTCATTAAACATTGATTATTTATGTTATTTTTCACTACCACGTTCCGGTCGAATGCCCGGTATTAATTTTACCTTTCGGTTCAGTTTCGAGTTTTTCGCACCATAAATCCGGTTGTACCCTGCGTATCACCAAAATTGCTCATTGTTGCTGCAAACCTGTAAACGTCATAAAATCATCGGAAAATTTCGAAAATTTTGTTGCACAGTTGAGAATCCCGACTTGTGGTGGAAATTTCAGAATATTTTCACCCGAACGATGCATACAAATGGGTCAAGAGTGGACACTGCTTATCGCGCATGTTTTGATTTTGATTGGAGTTGAGCCAATAAGTACTGTAAGTATCCATTTTTTCATCCATTTAAACGCAAGTATATATGTATATATGTATATATATATATATATATAAATATATATATATATATAAATATATATAAATATATATAAATATATATATGTATATATAATATATAAATATATATATAAATATATATATATATATATATATATATATATATGTTGAAAACTAAGCTATGGCGAAGCTAAAGTTTTTTGTGATACTTAATTCAGGGTGTAAAAAATTTCAAAACAGCTGTTCGATTTGCGACCTCAAAGAAGTCAACGTAGAAGCCAACGTTATCCTTGTGTACCTTAATTCCAATAGTAACGTGTGATCGACATGAAAGTTTTGAAATTGCAGGCACCAGATTGGATATGTGAAATTACTGCAATTGCAATTCAATTTGCATTAATTACAAATGCAACATTTATGCTGTTCGAGTCTTTGAACAGTATGAATATTGCAATGAATATGATCGCATTTGGCTGTTTTGTGAGCCGAGTTAAAATTATGCTGATATCTTTTGGTACGTTTTTTGTCAAATATAATATGTCTTTAATCCTTTCTCGTGTGATTATTAATAATTTTATACCATGTATACTTAAATCACGGTTCACAAATATTATGTCGCATGTAAAAGATCAGGGGCGGAACGGTTTTCTGTAGGACTGGAATAGAGTAAGCTTAAGCTTTAGACTAATGTTTTTGCTTTGCTTAGGCATAGTCTTAAGCTTAAGCTTAGGCTAAGGTATATGCTCTCATTCCTACGCTTACACTCAAAATAATATTTGTGATATTTAAGAAAAAATTTCTTACATTTAAGAAATATAATTAGCAAGGTGCACTTGAAAAATATTTCTGTTATAACAGGAAATTTTTCAAAAACGTTTTGAAATAAAGTCTGAAAATAAACGTTTTCCAGTTATTTTTAAAAAAATTGTCTTAAATATCAGAAAAACTTTTCAGATTTGCCACAGAAAATACGTTTCTGAATAAATTCAGAAATACTTTTTTGTGTGTAGGCTTTGGCTTAGGCTTTGAAACATGCTTATAATACTGTTCCGGCCCTGTTCATTACATTGGCCTATATTATTATTTCTCGATGTTATTATTTGTTTCCTTGATTTTTACATAATCATAATTACATATTTCATATTTATTTATATTTAATGTATGAAATGAACGACAAGTTGACAGTGTATATGTATCTTTGTAAACCTTAAGCCTAAACCCAACCGTAAGCCTAACCCTCCGAGCTAAGCTTATAACTAAGCAAAATCCTAAGACTGATTCTAAACAAAAAAATTGGTCTAAAGCTTAAGCTTACCCGTATTATTGTCTTGTGAAAAATATATTCGACCCTCAAAGTAACGTGGGCCCAAATTTCTACTGAAGTTTGTAAGAAATTACCATTATTTCAACATTATCTTCATTTTAAGTGGTTGCCTCAACGTGCACCGGATTCACAGTTACAGCATCGTACGGCAATTATAGATCTGATTATTCGTACGTGATTTTAACTCACAATGGTTGGGTTTCAGAAACATTACTTTTAAACTCGAAGTCCAAACTTTAGTCAAAGTTTTACTAAAGTTTTGTAGTTTTGACTTTTAATTTGACATTTTCAACGCATATTTTAATTTTGCCAAATATTAATTGCTGAAGTTTGTGCTAAATTATCAACTATTAGTTGTAAGCTTAAAACGGGACAGTTCGCACGTCCAGACGCTGCTAATTTTAAAAATTTCTCTACCAGTAAAATTAAACCGCTTTACTTAAGTCCAAAATCGACTTTAGTCAGAGGTCGACTTAAGTCATGCAGCTTAGCCATTGTTTAAGAATAAGGCAGGTTTCGAAACTCGTAATATTAATATTGTGGTTCTACTGTATTTCCCAAATAATTACGAATGTCCAAAGATTAGCAATAGAAATCTATTCCATTTGGGTGTTCTGTGTCAAAGAAATCCCGAACACGAAGCATGAATCTAAACGATATCGTAACCCGAACCTTTGAGATATAAACAGGTTTATTAGTAGGCTTAGGTTCAGGCTTAGGTTTAGGTAAAACCTAAGGTAATGTCTTAGGCTTAGGTAAAACCTAAGGTAACGTCTTAGGCTTAGGTATAACCTGAGGTGATGTCTTAAGCTTAGGTAATAAGGTAATGTCTTAGGCTTAGGTAAAACCTAAGGTAACGTCTTAGGCTTAGGTATAACCTGAGGTGATGTCTTAAGCTTAGGTAATAAGGTAATGTCTTAGGCTTACGTAACACCTAAGGTAATGTCTTAGGCTTAGGTAAAACCTCAGTTAATGTCTTTGGCTAAGGTAAACATTCTTCTCAGTCTGAGACTAATCGTAACCCTAAGCCTATTGGACAAAAGTGTACCACAGCCCAATGTCTATTTTCAGGTGTTGGATCAACTATAACCAATACGCAATTGCAGCTGGTTGTATAATGCCGTTGTTTGCATTAGCAATTTTGACATTTTCATGCGTCGAAGCCGCCGGAATTCATTACGTTTTACATCCGTTACCGAATTCACAGCATGGACTGCGAGCTACCGCAAAGTATTGTACATTGAACAAAAAATAATCGGGGGTCTTTGTGATTAAGCCCCACCGGTTTTAGCCTTATTTAGTGTTATGATTAGGATTAAGCACAGGCGTAGCCTTACGATATGCTTAGGCTTAGGAACTAAATCAAGCGGCGAGGTATATTCTTTACCGCAGTTTAACCGTCAATATTGTAAAAAATATAGTGTATGCAAATTAATCCCTTATGCTAAAGATACGGAATATTCGGTTAAATTTAAACTTTAGGCTTAGGCTTACGATAGGTTTTAGGTATGGCGTACACTATCCAAGTGCTACAGTATCCAATGCGTCCTCGATATTAATTTTCTTCCGGTGTCATCGGATCGGACATGTTCACAACAGCATGTACCAGTTGTGCGATAAGGAGTACGCAAATTATTGTGGAAGAACCGGAACCGGAAAGGTAAAAAATACCGGAACCGGAAAATAAAAAACACTTATTACCGAAAATTTATTTTTAACGCTACTTTATCGCTTTTAATGATGTACACACACCATTTACAATGCCAAAATCCTGAAATAAATGCAGCAGGTGGATACGTATGATAAATTATGGAGTATGGCACAAATTGAAAATTTTGACAATACACGCTCAGACAATTTTAAACAAATAAGTTAGAATAATATGGCAATTTTTCTCAAATTTTCGAATGAGAAAAATTTTCAATATCGAAAATACCGGAAAATTCCGGTGAAAAAACACAGGATTTTTTTACCAGAACCGGATAGTGAGAAATACCGCATTTTCCTACCGGAACCGGAATTCCGGTTGCATCCTGATATATATTCCCTTTACAAGTTTTGTGACACGGTAATCGAACAAAACTTGCTCGTACAACTGAGAGCTGTAAGTTCTCGCACAACAAAAACTTGCATGTGTGAATAGGGCTTTATTAATACTTGCTATTGTTTTTTAATTTCAGTATTTCTCGTGGAAGTATGCCAGTTAAACTTGGACTTACACTGTGTTCAATCATTATTGGTTCATTGGCGATGTTTACCTTAAACGCAGCGTTGATAAGTGTAATGTTTCCAATCAATTTATGTCTGGGTTGGTATATTTGGACTTCGCATACCATTGCTGATTCTACTGTAAGTCGCTGAAAAAAGATAGCTTAAATTAATAGTGTTTTGCGATCATAGTTTCGGCCAACGTATCATAACAGTAGATTAAACAATATCCTAAGCCTACGCCTATGCCTGAGTGTAAGATTGAGCTTATACCTATGCCTAAACGTAACGCAAAAAATCGTCTGAAGCCTAAAGATTGCTCTATTGTACTTCCGCAGAAAAACGTTCCGCCCATGATCTTTACATGTGCCCGTAGTTTCAATATACATTGAATACCTTTTTTCTCCATAGTGAGGGATTTACTTAAAGTTAATTTTAAGACATTTTAAAATTTAATCTAAACGAAATCGACTAAAACTGGTTGAGCTGACGAAGATACAAGTTTATCTTTTCGCTTGTTAACTTCACTGTATGCAAAATGTTTCGTTTGACCTTGCAGTTGCAATATATTGCAATTTATTGCAACTGCAACTTTGTTGTGGTTGTGCTTTTAAGACGTGTAATTGTTCGACTGATTTTATTTCGCGATAATTGTCTTCAGGTACGAAATATGGTGATGACTATTGTGACCAAGCTGAAAAATTGTTTTTGTCCGCACAAACCGAAGACAGAATCCGCTGATATTCGACATATGATTTATTAGCTTAATCTAAGCAGGTCAACAACTAAAAATTAAAGTAGAAAAGCGCAACAAGCAGTCTTGTATGAAGCGTGGCCGGAGCAAGCTAGGGTGATCCCATAAAATTCCGTGGTAAACACCCCTTGCAAGGTCATGTACCGGTAGTGCCGGAGCAGCTAGGGTGAGCACACCACAATTGCTCGGCAGGGACCCGAAATTTTATTCGGATGAATGCCGGGGGTTACGCGAGAGGCTGCGCCGGTCCTGTGTAGAGGCACTGAAAACTTTACTAACAGAATTCTTTGAATGTTGTCGAAAATTTGTTCGCTAACCGGTCAGACGGAAAATTTCTACAGCTTCAATGTCGGTTGCCATCTTTAGCTACCGCTGTTGTGCGTTTGAATCCGGCTCTATTGTGCTTTTCCATCAAACACCTGCCTACGCTTAGGTTTAGGTTAAGGTTATAGAAAATGGTTACATATTCATAAGTTTAAACCTTTGCCTTAGTCTAAGAATAAATCGTATGCCTAAAATGTGAAATCTATGACGATGTCTGAAGAGTCCTTAAATTTTGGAGACGTTTTTAGCAACTGGGACAAGTAAACATAGACTCATAGGTTTTCTAATCGATTTAGCTATGTTATTAATTATAAATATTTGTCTATCAATTTCTATGCTTACTTAAACTTAATTGTTCAAGGTGGTCAATTACAGTGAAGGATCCAAGATTAAACAGCTTTTTTTAGCTAAAAATGAATTGTAATGTGAACTATAAATGGCAGGAAGTGTGAGGCATTAGCTGTGTTTGTGAAATCCTACTTAAGGATTTGACTAAGTTTTATTTAAGTAATTACTTAAGTTGCCGACTTAAATACGTAAATTTTCGAGCATAAACAAATAAACGCCAAATGTCAGCCATTGCAACAATGAAAAAGTAACAGTTTTGCTTTATATTGAGGAGAAATCAATAGTCTGTAATTTCAATTTGACCAAAGTTAGTATTCCTCAATGGTAAATTTGTAATCTATCAAATTTAGTCAGCGACTAAAGTATTTACTTAACTTTAAGTACGGTCTTCAAAACGGCAAAATGGTTAAGTAAGTACTTAACACGAACTTAAGTGCTATAAAGTCATACTTAAGTAAGGTTTTGGAAATCCAGCCAATGCCCTTTATGCTGAAATAAGTAGCTGCTGATCGTTGACAATGATTCTACGGGTGGCGCTGTTAGTTTTGGCCCATGTAAACATTAGGGCCGGAACGATTTACTGTGGGACTGTAATAGAATAAGCTTAAGCTTTAGACTAATTTGTTTGCTTGGCTCAGTCTTAGGCTTAGGCATAGGAATATGCTCATTCTTACCCTTAGACTTTAGGCTTAGGCTTAGGAATATGCTCGTTCTTACCCTTAGACTTAGACTTAGGCTTAAGCTTAGGAATATGCTTATAATACTGTTCCGCCCCTGTCAATTACATTGGCCTATTATTCTAACTTGTGATAAGCTGCCATACACAGCTAAGAATGTTGGTCTAAGTCTGCCGTAGCTGCCATGTTGTCGTTCAAAATCAATTGTTTAACCGAAACAATATTAATTCTGCTAACCAGAGAACATCTCGCTTCACTGCAGTTCGGCAGTAGGTTACATTTTGCAAACCTTAGTAACAAAGGGTTGTATCAGGTGTGACTTCCAAGAATTTTGATTTGCCCAGGTATGCAGTTTGAGGCGAGAGACTACAATAGATTATTAAGCTTTATGCTTAATTATTATTTGTGTTTGTGGTAAAGGCTTAGGCTTAGGAATATGCAGTTGCAACTGTTGCGCACCTCAAAGTAAAGTTTTTAACAGAATACAATCAGTTTTGGCAGTTTATACTCAAATGATTTTTGGAGTTTTAAGCTTTTTTAAGATACATTATTTTCGCCGTATACAACGTGTAAAACAGATATATGTTTATACTGGACGTTAACCCCTTCTCGCATGGAGTTGCTTGTAGGCAATTCAGCGCAGTGTATATACGTTAAATAGTATATATCGCACCGTGTTTAACAATTACAACACGTATACATAGTACTAAATCACCACAAGACGTTGAGAGCCCCCTTGAGCTCGAGCGTCAAGCTCCTATAGCTGAGTGGTGATGATATACGCCTCCCACTCCAGTCACTGGACTTCGAATCCTAGCATAAAAGTAGGTCTCAGGGGAAATAGAAAATATTCATGTGAGAAAGGGTTAATATAAGTGAAACCAATGATTTAGTTAAATCTAACACTACGCACATGACGTTTAGGCCTTCAATTTTTGTGCCAATGTAAAGAACAGGAGCAGCACAGTATTATAAGCATATTCCAAAGCCTAAGCCTAAGCTTAAGCGTGAGAATGAGCATATTCCTAAGCTTAAGCGTGAGAATGAGCATATTCCTAAGCCTAAGCGTAAGAATGAGCATATTCCTAAGCCTAAGCGTAACAATTAGCATATTCCTAAGCCTAAGTATAAACCTAAGCCAAACAAAACAATTAGTCTAAGAAAAACGTTCCACCCCTGATCTTTACATGGGGTCAGTTTTTGAAGGAACCTATTATATCGTAAAAACATTAATAGATTTTCATTTTGATCTCAAGGCATTATGTATGGACGCAGTCGTGAAAGTTCGACCGCAAATCTTTCCATAGTGACAAAAATACCGCATACATACCACATATTTGATACGGTTGCTGATACGGGAGCCTGCACACAAAATAAATTGTTTTGTATTTATGAAATATTGTCTGAAATTTTAGACAATTATGTCTTGATACAGACTCCAGACATATATGTCTTGAATTCAAGACTTTTATATCTTAAATTTTTCACAAATATTGGTTTAAAAGTTTTCACACATAAATGTCTTAAATTTAAGACTTTGTCTTATGAACGATCAAGAAAAATATTTCTGAAATATAAGACAAATATGTCTGAAATAAAACACAGAGATTTGCAAACCGACTCCAAAATTAGAGACAAAGCTCAACCCAATACCCTAACTTTACAACCTTAAGTCCTATTCACACGTGCAAGTTTTTACTGCGAAAACTCGCATCGGCAACTTGAACTTGCAAGTTTTGTTAAAATCCCGTTCGAAAAAATTGCAGCTGCAAATGACTCATTAAAAATTAAAGCTAAGAATTTAGTTCACATGTGTGAATAACCATTGAATTTCACTGAATTTATTGCAGCCGCTTCCTCATTGACTGATGAAAAAATGCAAGTTCTGTGTGCAATTTGCATCTGCAAGTTCTCGCAGCAAAAACTTGGCACTTGTGAATAAGGCTTAAGATACGTTCAAGATGTAAACTTAGGTTGGGGAGCCTGAGCTCAACCCGAAATACTTTTGAAATTCGAGCATTTATGTACACGCTTAAGAATATAAACGGACCAAGTTTTTTTACACATGTACAAATAAGAAAATTATTTCTTGAATATAAGACAACGATTTGTTAGAAATCAAGAAATTTGTCACTTATAAATTGAAAATATCAATTTTTTGAAAATAAGGCATTTATGTTTTAACCATTTAAAAACGAATTTCTGAGCTGGTTGGTGGTATTAATGTCTGAAATGCGAGACATTTATGTCTTGAAAATTTAAGAAAGTAGAAGTCTTAAAATTTTAAGACAACTGATTTTGCGTGTGGTGTTTGAGCACCCAAGGTACAAATCGAATTTGTATAAAATTTGTTATGTCATCTGCGGGGCACCACAGTTATCAGTATGGGGGGTGAACTTGTTTATACCCACATGGATAACTCATATGAGGGTCTCAGTCAATTATATGGGGGCCTTGTGGGCCGGCAGCGGGGAAATATTTATATACCATAGTTAAAAATATGTTAGAGTAATGTTACTATTTTTTCTGTGGCAACTGTTTATCGAATTTCAAATAACAAAAGCGCAAATTGAATATTCTTCAGACAGTTACACATGGTCGCGTAAGTGAAACCTGACCTTTCTCTTACAACAACTTGGGCCAACGGTACTGTCAGGGGCGTTAGAGTTGCATAAGCATATTTTTAAGCCTAAGCCTAACCCGTAGCCTCAGCGTAAAGATATGCCCAAAAATAAGCACAGGCCGAAGCTTTAATCCTATTTTAAAGCCTATGGAAAAATTAGCCTAAAGCTTAAGCATACTTTTACAACGACTCATCGGGTTGTATTTGGACCGAAAGAAAAATTAATTATCGGCGTATTCCTAAGCCTAACGCCTATGCCTAAACCTAAGCGTACGAATGAGCATATTCCTAAACCTAAGCCTAAGCTAATCAAAAAAGAAATCGTCCAAAGCTTAAGCTTACTCTTTTCTTGTATAGAAAAAACGTTCCGCCCCTGACCTTTACATGTGCCCTGGAAAAAACTATTACGGTATTTTAAGCTTAACACAAGCGTAGAATCGAGCAAACAAGTATCCAAGTATATAATTAGTCAGTGTTCGTCTCAAATCTTCTCTTTTATTTTGGACCCATGCTACCACTTCTGTGCCAATTTGAAGCTGCGTAATTTTACAGCAATTTATCAGTATGAAATCCTATCGACAATTACTGACAGATGCTATACATATTTGAGAATAAGATCCTAAATCCAATCGTACTTGGTTCGCACTGCAGACCACTGCAGCCTTGAATCTATTTTGATTTCATTATGAAAAAAGCAATATACTCAGAAATACTGTTATGTTCTGAACGCCAAATACCATTACTTTAGCATTCCAGCACAACATGCGGCGGGGGCAGTGTTCGGAGTTTACATATTTCGAATAGGTTAATACAAGTGCACCTAAAACGATTCCAAATAAGACCTAAGTACCAAAACTTTAAAGAGTTACGCCGTTCCTGGTTCTGTTTGGCTACGTGCCATGTATTTAATGTTTTAGGTTCAGCTGGCACACAGTGTCCTGATCATACATTACCGAACGGGCAAGTCACTTATACAAATAATCGAAACGCTGAGAGTTATGCTGGTTATACGTGCAATTCTGGTTATACTTTAACCGGCGTTTCGTATCGGCAATGCAGTTCCATTGGAGCTTGGATCGGTGTCGTACCAGTTTGTACCAGTACAGGTACAATATTGAGGGTAACCAGTGGATAGTAGATATCATTTATGCTGGTTATACGTGCAATTCTGGTTATACTTTAACCGGCGTTTCGTATCCTGGCCGGGCCCGCCCCCCGCCGCCCCGCGCGCGCCCCCCCCCCCGCCCCGCCGGCCCCCCGGCAATGCAGCTCCACCGGAGCTTGGACCGGTGTCGTACCAGTTTGTACCAGTACAGGTACAATATTGAGGGTAACCAGTGGATAGTAGATATCATTTATGCTGGTTATACGTGCAATTCTGGTTATACTTTAACCGGCGTTTCGTATCGGCAATGCAGTTCCGTTGGAGCTTGGATTGGTGTCGTACCAGTTTGTACCAGTACAGGTACAATATTGAGGGTAACCAGTGGATAGTAGATATCATTTCATGCTGGTTATACGTGCAATTCTGGTTATACTTTAACCGGCGTTTCGTATCGGCAATGCAGTTCCGTTGGAGCTTGGATTGGTGTCGTACCAGTTTGTACCAGTACAGGTACAATATTGAGGGTAACCAGTGGATAGTAGATATCATTTATGCTGGTTATACGTGCAATTCTGGTTATACTTTAACCGGCGTTTCGTATCGGCAATGCAGTTCCATTGGAGCTTGGATCGGTGTCGTACCAGTTTGTACCAGTACAGGTACAATATTGAGGGTAACCAGTGGATAGTAGATATCATTTATGCTGGTTATACGTGCAATTCTGGTTATACTTTAACCGGCGTTTCGTATCGGCAATGCAGTTCCATTGGAGCTTGGATCGGTGTCGTACCAGTTTGTACCAGTACAGGTACAATATTGAGGGTAACCAGTGGATAGTAGATATCATTTATGCTGGTTATACGTGCAATTCTGGTTATACTTTAACCGGCGTTTCGTATCGGCAATGCAGTTCCGTTGGAGCTTGGATTGGTGTCGTACCAGTTTGTACCAGTACAGGTACAATATTGAGGGTAACCAGTGGATAGTAGATATCATTTATGCTGGTTATACGTGCAATTCTGGTTATACTTTAACCGGCGTTTCGTATCGGCAATGCAGTTCCGTTGGAGCTTGGATTGGTGTCGTACCAGTTTGTACCAGTACAGGTACAATATTGAGGGTAACCAGTGGATAGTAGATATCATTTATGCTGGTTATACGTGCAATTCTGGTTATACTTTAACCGGCGTTTCGTATCGGCAATGCAGTTCCATTGGAGCTTGGATCGGTGTAGTACCATTTTGTACCAGTACAGGTACAATATTGAGGTAACCAGTGGATAGTAGATATCATTTATGCTGGTTATACGTGCAATTCTGGTTATACTTTAACCGGCGTTTCGTATCGGCAATGCAGTTCCGTTGGAGCTTGGATTGGTGTCGTACCAGTTTGTACCAGTACAGGTACAATATTGAGGGTAGCCAGTGGATAGTAGATATCATTTATGCTGGTTATACGTGCAATTCCCCCCCCCCCCCCCTGGTTATACTTTAACCGGCGTTTCGTATCGGCAATGCAGTTCCATTGGAGCTTGGATCGGTGTCGTACCAGTTTGTACCAGTACAGGTACAATATTGAGGGTAACCAGTGGATAGTAGATATCATTTATGCTGGTTATACGTCCGCAATTCTGGTTATACTTTAACCGGCGTTTCGTATCGGCAATGCAGTTCCGTTGGAGCTTGGATTGGTGTCGTACCAGTTTGTACCAGTACAGGTACAATATTGACCCCCCCCCCCCCCCCCCCCCAGCACGGGGAAGTGGGTAACCAGTGGATAGTAGATATCATTTATGCTGGTTATACGTGCTATTCTGGTTATACTTTAACCGGCGTTTCGTATCGGCAATGCAGTTCCATTGGAGCTTGGATCGGTGTCGTACCAGTTTGTACCAGTACAGGCACAATATTGAGGTAACCAGTGGATAGTAGATATCATTTATGCTGGTTATACGTGCAATTCTGGTTATACTTTAACCGGCGTTTCGTATCGGCAATGCAGTTCCAGTTGGAGCTTGGATCGGTGTCGTACCAGTTTGTACCAGTACAGGTACAATATTGAGGGTAACCAGTGGATAGTAGATATCATTTATGCTGGTTATACGTGCAATTCTGGTTATACTTTAACCGGCGTTTCGTATCGGCAATGCAGTTCCTTTGGAGCTTGGATAGGTGTCGTACCAGTTTGTACCAGTACAGGTACAATATTGAGGGTAACCAGTGGATAGTAGATATCATTTATGCTGGTTATACGTGCAATTCTGGTTATACTTTAACCGGCGTTTCGTATCGGCAATGCAGTTCCATTGGAGCTTGGATCGGTGTCGTACCAGTTTGTACCAGTACAGGTACAATATTGAGGGTAACCAGTGGATAGTAGATATCATTTATGCTGGTTATACGTGCAATTCTGGTTATACTTTAACCGGCGTTTCGTATCGGCAATGCAGTTCCATTGGAGCTTGGATCGGTGTCGTACCAGTTTGTACCAGTACAGGTACAATATTGAGGGTAACCAGTGGATAGTAGATATCATTAGAGACAATTTAATATTTTTGGTATGTCCTTTTTAGAACTAAAATTGCATCAACTATTTTTGAGGGGCTTACAAGCTTGCGTTCCCCCGAAAAAATCCCTGGGACCGCCAATGATATATGTTCTCATGTTAATTATTTGCTTTATCCGGTATTTTGACCGTTGTACCAGGCGCGACCTGTCCAAATCCACCGCTCGCAAATTCACAATCCGTTGTGCCGTCTACCGTGACACCGGGAACGATAGTGACAATCATTTGCAACGCCGGTTACGAATTATCCGGTTCCGCTCTGGTGACGTGCGGAGCCGACGGGACGTATAGTCCGTCGTCAACCTGCGATGGTACGTTACTATAACGGGTTTTTAAGTGTTTTTTACTTCTCAACATTTCATACACATAACGAGTCGGTTAATGAAAAATAGGCTGTGGTTTAAGGTTAAGCTTTATTACGCTTACAAGCGATAGGCATTGGATATTTTTTCATATCCGGGTAACTGGATATTCTTGCCGGATGTGCTTCCGACGGCTTCGATAACATTCTACAACTTCTAATTTTAAATTATGGGAAGCCTAAGGTGAATTGAGTTGAAGCTAATTTGTTGGTATTTTTGTCCTAAAACAATACAAGGTACTTAGTTAAGTGGGATCCTTTGAAGTTTGTTTCAACGTTAGTTTTAGTCCCATTGGCAGGCGGTGGGAGTGTTCGCCATGTTTGCAAAGAATAAATCTAATTTGTATAATTGAGAAAAATGAAATTATGAAAACAATTAATGCAGTATTTACAGCGCTAAAAACTGGCTATTTTCAGCATTTCAATGTCCCACGGTATCAATTGCAAATGGTGTGGTTACATACACAAATAATCGATATTACAATAGCGATGTTGTATATTCGTGCAATTCTGGTTATTCGCTTTCGGGTTTACCATCTCGGACTTGCACGGCGCTCAAATTATGGGACGGAACAGCGCCGTTGTGTATTGGTAAAAAAGAATTTCAGTTTTCAATATTAACCAATCGCGGTGGTTTAAATTTACTTTAGGGTATTTGCGCATGGTTCAACCGCGGAAGTGTCGGTTAAAATTTGTGATTAGTATAAGTAAACTTGTGAATAATACGAAATATAGTGATACTAGGTAAAAGAGCTCCTAGAAGGGACAGATTGTGATATGTTTCGCTTGAAGCATGTAAAAGAGTTTAAACCAGGGTTAGTTTGACCATAGATCAGTAGGTAATGCTTATAATATTAGCTCCATAACTTCTATGAAAATAGTTGTCATCTATATCTTTGACGGCTGTCTTTCAGTGTTAACATGCTTACGGTCAGCGAAACAAGAAACATATGGGCCCAAGGGACATCGCCTATCAGCTAAATTTTAGCCTTTGTTGAGTTTTACAATGTTCAGTTTATAAGTGATCTAATATAGCATTCTTCATTGGAAGAGGATATTTTTTGAGTTTTAAAATATTATGTTTCTAAAACTTGATTAGTAAATATTTTAATATTGCAAGATTCTAAATTGCGTCTATTGATTATCGAATACAAAATGTCACATATACGTGCTCGACTGTTTTAGCTATCTTTACCATAACAATTTCATGACGTGAAGTCCAAAAACTTTTCCAAATTGTGTTCTGTGCCGTGACATATTTAAGCTATCCATCAAGAAAATACAATTCAAACGTTGCTAAATATTTCAAAGAACATGTTCTGCTGGCGCTCAATTGAGATAACTTTTAGAAAGCAACTGACTGTACATACGAAAGGCATGTTGAGAGTTGTACTTTAGAACGCCTTGAAAACCCATAGTGTCAATTTATAGCTTAACAGATGAAAGTTCGTTGGGGCCCATATGTTTCTTATTTCACTGACCGCAAGCGTGTTAACACTAAAAGACAGCCGTCAAAGATATAGATGACAACTATTTTCATAGAAGTTATGGAGCTAATATTATAAGCATTACCTACTGATCTATGGTCAAACTAACTCTTGTTTAAACTCTTTTACATGCTTCAAGCGAAACATATCACAATCTGTTCCTTCTAGGGGCACTTTTACCTAGTTTCTTTCTTTTACATGGGATACGATGAGGTTTTGTGCAAAGTCTATTCCTCCTAAGCGTATGACTAAGCCTAAACAAAATATAAGTCTAACGCGTACACTTGCTCCATTTCAATCCACCAAAACCCAGCCTGTTCTAAGCTATAATGCATGGGAGGTTATTACAAAATATTACTGTCTTAGTTAGCAATTTCAGTACAACAAACATCGCAGTGACACGTAATCGATTGCACGTTGTCATTAGCATCACACAATAATATCGACTAGCTATGGTAATCATTTATTTTTAATACAATTTTTCGAAAAATTACAAAAATCAAACTTTTAATAACAACTTAAATGAGACGTTTAGCTGTCCAATTTGTGTATGGTGTCGAAGCGGCTAATTAGGATATTCTATATGTAAGTTACCTCATTCCAGCTCTGCTTTCCTGCAGAGAACATTCTGCAAAACTTTCAAAAAGCGTGCATTCTCGAGGCTTGAAACATATATTGAAAACACTACCGGGTTTCAGTGATTTTAATTGATACAAACCGGAATTTTTACGGTTTTGTGGCAGATTGCTTCTAATCGTTTAACTATTGGAAATTTGTGATGAAATAGCTAAAAATTCGCTTGTCATTTGTTGGCTAGTTTTCTAATAGTAATTCGGTGATGGAACTTATTTCGAATTCCGATTCCCGTTCCTATTCCAGTTCCTGCAAAAAATTCAATTCCTGTTCCTGTTCTTGTTACCCTAATGCTTAGTTTGCGTTGGAGCCTTGGAATTTGGTAAACTACATACTCGTAGTATTTTGACAAAAAAATTACTGATATAGACAGCCAATTTACTTTTAGGGCCGTAACTGTACATTATGCATATTCTTTTAAGCTGTAGTTTAAGCCAAACCGTTGAAAAAGTGTAATCCTAAACCTAAGCCTAAGCAATGATAATGTAGTCTAAACTCTGACCCTACACATTTACAGAATGCGACAAAATGTGAATGTCACATGATATTGGCTTTAACAAATCACGGATCTCATGCGACCATCGTATACAAATAGCCATATATGTCATATTGTACCGCGGAACATTTATGTGAATATCATATGATATTCCAAAATTTTACTAAATATCATGTGATATTGTGCCGGACAACGCAGTTTTTGCACACTATAAAACAGTAAAAAGTTACATAATGTAGCATTAAATCATTTCGAAAGCTGAATTAGCTCGTACGTTTTTGTTTCTGGCGAAACGACGAATAGTTCAAATTTCACATTTTACTATCATATGACATTCTACACGACATTCAAACTTGTTTACCGCAACTTTGCAGACATTTAACGGTTTTAGGGTCAAATCTTTATTTTTGCAACGTTATATATGGTCACATGCAAAACTTCGTTTTAACACACGGGATTTTTTACTACTTTGTACAAAATGTTGTGGCGTAAACATGGACAATAATTTCGGTGATTACTTATGTTTTCCGTTCCGCATGTTCACTAGCGAAACCAGGGGGGCGGGGAGACGAACGTACCCCCATCGGAATGTTTTGTGACAAAATGGTAAGGTTCGTATCTTACAATTTCTTCCCCCAGAAATTTTTTCTGTAAAAACAGTACAACATTTTTACGCTCAGAATTTTTTGTGATAAAACTTTACAATTTTTTACCTGACAAACTTTTCTGGTGATAAAATGATAAAGTTTCCTCCCTACATTACAATTTTTGCGTTTCATAACATTTGCCAGCAGGTTCCACCGTCAGAAATTTTTGCATCCGCCGCTTCGTCTCTTTACTTTTACAGCGGGCTTCTGCGACAAAGCAGATGTTTGCCAAACATTCAACGGAACAATCTTGATCGGCAATTTCTACGCACGCTTACTGCCATTTATCCTGTGGGATGTCAGGACATTGATTGGAATAATCAAACTGCCAAATCCGGATTTTATACCGGCGGTTATCCGATCCTAAATTGCAGTTATCTTACTGCATTTTGCCTGCCATTAAACCTTTGTTCGCTCAACGCGTTTCGCAAACTCTTGTAAACTTTTGCAATATATCGTATTATTCGTTTTGTTTCGCTACATTTTTCGGCTATCGGTACCTTAAATACCGGTTTGATAAATAAATTTTACTGTTTCCGACATTTTAGCAACTGCAACGCAAATGAAACTAATTCGTCTAAAATTCAGCCATAAATATGGATAATATTTCAGCGTCGACTACGCAATGCCCAGGTCATTCGCTATCAAATGGCCAAGTGACGTATTCAAATAATCGTAACGTTGGAAGCTACGCGTATTATTCATGCGATGCTGGGTACACTTTAACCGGGATTTCAAGCCGTTCTTGTAATTCCTTGGGAGTTTGGGTAGGCTTGCTGCCACTCTGTACGAATACAGGTACAATATTTCGAGTAAACACTTTATTTTGAAGCCTGAAATCAAACAAAAGTTTGCGAAGTATTTCGAATCTCGAGTCCAAAGTGTTCATAAGTTAGAGTCGATCCGAGGCGATATTCATTCGGCATTTATAGAGAGCGAAACTGAATTTTCGAACGCAATAGAAAATATTCATGTGGGGAAACGGTTTCACTGGTTATAATTTTAGATAATTTTTCATACTCAGTAGTGAAGTTTGTCTTAATAACATTAACTAGTCTGCCAGCTTTGCACAAAGCGCAAACGTTAGCGAAAGCACAAAAAATTCCTTGCAAATTTTCTTTTCATGGAAGAATCACGTGTATTTGTTAAAAAATTATTGTAAACAAAGTAATGCGTCAAAGTTGCCCAAAATACGTATGTGGGGCGTTCCAGCTTTAATATATAGATGTCGGACAATATTGTTGAACAAACGGTTAAAAAATGAAGCTTCAGCAGATGACTGTTATATACACCTTGCTACATTCAGCTTATAAATGTCCTCCGGTATAAATGTGAATTTCCGTTTGAGCAAAATTTAATATCAGCAACATAAATAATACAAAAAAACAGAGAATAAAGCTAAACTACGCCTCAAAGGCAGCAATCTTAAGTACATTCACCTTAGACTAAAAGAAATGAATATATTCAACAGTATATATGTATCAGGTGCGGTCACAGATCTGGGACGGGGGGTGGCGGCCAAGTTGCCCCCCAACTTTTTTACAGTTTAATTTTTTAGAACTAAAATTGCATCAACTATTTTTGAGGGGCTTACAAGCTTGCGTTCCCCCGAAAAAATCGCTGGGACCGCCAATGATATATATGTTCTCGTGTTAATTATTTGCTTTATCCGGTATTTTGACCGTTGTACCAGGCGCGACCTGTCCAAATCCACCGCTCGCAAATTCACAATCCGTTGTGCCGTCTACCGTGACACCGGGAACGATAGTGACAATCATTTGCAACGCCGGATACGAATTATCCGGTTCCGCTCTGGTGACGTGCGGAGCCGACGGGACGTATAGTTCGTCGTCAACCTGCGATGGTACGTTACTATAACGGGTTTTTAAGTGTTTTTACTTCTCAACATTTCATACACATAACGAGTCGGTTAATAAAAAATAGGCTGAGGTTTAAGGTTAAGCATTATTACGCTTACAAGCGATAGGCATTGGATATTTTTTCATATCCGGGTAACTGGATATTCTTGCCGGATGTGCTTCCGGATAGCAACATTTTCCGAAATCGAATATTCCGTTTCAAATATCCGAAATCTAGGGTATTCATGTGTTAACGACCCCCGCTCTCCTCTCTTCGAGACCCCAAGAGTAGTACACTCTTGTAATGATCCACTCTTGCTTAAAACAGAGATTTTCAAACCACTCTTTCCTCGAACTAGAACTGTGCGTTCAAACATTCCAACAATATGGAACACTGCTAAAAATGGTGAGTCAAATCGACTCTCTCCGAAATAGGCTTTTTCTGACAACACAAACTGAGTTAAAATTGCGACTCCGCAAGAGTCAAATTGAGTCGAATTTGATTCAAGTGGAGTCGAATTTTGACTCAGTTTGTGTAGTCAGGAAAAGTCTATTTCGGAGAGTGTCGATTTGACTCACGGTGTTTTGCAGTGTATACGTGGAAATATACTAGTATCTTTATACTTAGATCAGACTAAAACAAAAAATACTGACAACTTAAAAATTTAAATTATTAATTTAAACAATCTTAAACGCAAAGCTGATCAACGGCTTCGATAACATTCTACAACTTCTAATTTTAAATTATGGGAAGCCTAAGGTGAATTGAGTTGAAGCTAATTTGTTGGTATTTTTGTCCTAAAACAATACAAGGTACTTAGTTAAGTGGGATCCTTTGAAGTTTGTTTCAACGTTAGTTTTAGTCCCATTGGCAGGCGGTGGGAGTGTTCGCCATGTTTGCAAAGAATAAATCTAATTTGTATAATTGAGAAAAATGAAATTATGAAAACAATTAATGCAGTATTTACAGCGCTAAAAACTGGCTATTTTCAGCATTTCAATGTCCCACGGTATCAATTGCAAATGGTGTGGTTACATACACAAATAATCGATATTACAATAGCGATGTTGTATATTCGTGCAATTCTGGTTATTCGCTTTCGGGTTTACCATCTCGGACTTGCACGGCGCTCAAATTATGGGACGGAACAGCGCCGTTGTGTATTGGTAAAAAAAGAATTTCAGTTTTCAATATTAACCCTTTTTCACATGAATATTTTCTATTTCCCCTGAGACCTACTTTTATGCTAGGATTCGAACTCCAGTGACTGGAGTGGGAGGCGTATACCATAACCACTCAGCTATAGGAGCTTGACGCTCGAGCCCGAGGGGGCTCTCACGTCGTGGTGATTTAGTACTATGTATATGTGTTGCAATTGTTAAATACGGTGCGATATAGACTATTTAACGTATATACACTGCGCTGATTTGCCTATCGGCAACTCAATGTGAGAAGGGGTTAACCAATCGCGGTGGTTTAAATTTACTTAAGGGTATTTGCGCATGGTTCAACCGCGGAAGTGTCGGTTAAAATTTGTGATTAGTATAAATAAACTTGTGAATTATACGAAATATAGTGATATTTTAATTGATACAAGGCGGAAATTTTTACGGTTTTGTGGCAAATTGCTTCTAATCGTTTAAATATTGGAAATTTGTAATGAAATAGCTGAAAATTCGCTAAAGTCATTTGTTGGCTAGTTTTCTAATAGTATATAATTCGGTGATGGAACTTATTTCGAATTCCGATTCCCGTTCCTATTCCAGTTCCTGCAAAAAATTCAATTCCTGTTCCTGTTCTTGTTACCCTAATGCTTAGTTTGCGTTGGAACCTTGGTATTTGGTAAACTACATACTCGTAGTATTTTGACAAAAAAAATTACTGATATAGACAGCCAATTTTACTTTTAGGGCCGTAACTGTACATTATGCATATTCTTTTAAGCTGTAGTTTAAGCCAAACCGTTGAAAAAGTGTAATCCTAAACCTAAGCCTAAGCAATAAAAATGTAGTCTAAACTCTGACCCTGAGACGGCCCTAACTCGAGCCCATGCAACGATATAACAGGTTTGCACCCGGTTAATCTAAAGCTCGAGTGATTGCACCGTTCCAACGCGATCGAATCCATACTTAACTGTTATAATTGCTACAGCAGCCGTAACCACAACAGCACCAACATTAACAATAACAGTGACAGCAACAGTAGCAATACCAACAATACCAACCATCGCAACAACAACAACAACAACAACAACAACAACAACAACAACAACACAAGCTTCAACAGCGATAGATCCTAATAAAAATGTTAATACAACAAACACTACAACAGCAACAGCAACAGCAACAGCAACAGCAACAGCAACAGCAACAACAGCAACAACAGCAACAACAGCAACGACGACAACAGAGTTGACTGTGTCGTATGTTTCTATCCGAATTTCTTTCTGTAACGCAAACTGTTTTATTTAAATGTTCAGCTTAACCATTTCTTCCATGAATATTTTCTATTTCATCTGAGATTTTATTCCAAGCAAGATTTGTACCCTGATGCTGACGGAAGAGACGTGATTACCGTCTACCGTACGAGGCCGGCGATTGAGCACCACGAGACTCTTCTACAGTCTTGTGAAAATTTACTACCGCTCATACGCCGCGGAATAATTGTTCAACACTGTGTACTGTGTATTTTACCTTGCGTATATTTATTTCAGCAAATTGTCAGCTAATCAAAATGCTGCAACAACGACTTCAGCGAATGAAATAACAGTATTTCAAATCGAATCAGAGGCGACAAGTAAGCTTGAAGATAACCTGCAATTGAAACCGTTTATGATCAGAAGTGAACAAATCGAAGCAAGAGTCATAATACACCAATTTTCACGCCAACCTCGCCGGAAAATATCCACGAAGCATATTCGCAGTTTTACCAAATTTCTCGGACGATAATATTTGAACGAATGTTTTTGGCATAATCGCGTTTAAGCTGCAGACGAGAACCTACATTCTCTAGACGACGCAGCACTTTTCAATGCTCACCTTTCAACTATGCAGTAAATGTATTTTCATGAACATGGTTTTCGCCAACAGCCCCTGATTAATTAACACAGAATGAGTTCAATCACTTCAGAATTGTGTGGTCTGAAAGACATGATTCTCATGGCTTATCAATTTATTTAACCAAAAACCATTTTATTACCAAAAAACATTTTGTTACCAAAAAAATTTCTATGAAAAATTTGTAAGGTTTTACCGTAAAAAATTTGTTTTTTGCGCAAAAATTTTTTGACGGAGAAAATTGTACTGTGAGACACTTAAGCTTAGGCTTTAGATAGACAGTTTTTCGAACCCTACGCCTGAGCCTACGCGTAGGGTTGGACGTTGGGAATGTATACAACAAGGCACGCCATGTAACAACGATATTAATTTTATTTTCTATATTTGAATTACAAAATCTGCATTTTTACACCCTGGCATCAGCGAATCATTTGTTATTTCAGCGAATGAAGACGAATCCGTTGCGTCGAAATTTGTGATACCCGGATCTGGAGCGGATCCTACACTACCTGTTATTGGCAGTGGACAAGCGAAATCCTTGGATAACATGCCAAAATTGCTAACATTGTCAAAAGATATTGAAATCCAAGCAGACGACCTACCGATACGTAAGTGCCCGGTATCGCACGTGCAAGCGTTTGCAGTTGCAAATTTTTGCAATTTTTTAAAATGACGAAAATTGTACAAATATATCCATGCATACATCAGCCAGTTTTGAAGTTGAAGCATAAAATTGAAATGACTGCAGTAATTTAGCAATTTCGTCTAAATAATTGGACTTCTTACTGCACTGTAAATTGCAATGAGTTAATTAAGCAATTCAGCTAGCGAGTTGGTTATTTCTGAATTAATATCAGTAAACGTTAACTCACTCTGAGTTGAGTTGCTTCTCACTCTGAATTGAGTTGACTCTGGTCGAGTTGGTTAATTAACTCGGAATGAATTGAATCTACTCAAAATTCTGAGTTCTCAAAGTTCTTACTCAGACTGAGCGATTCAACTCATTCTGAGTTAAAATCAACTCGCTAAAATTTACAGTGCGAAATCTAGTGTTTTGGTACTTTCTTGATTATTAGCAATTTGAACAAAAAAGATAAACATTAATAATTTAAAACTAAACGCTCAAAAATAGCAATTAATAAAATATAGACAATTACGTCAAATGGAAATGGTCAATTTTGTCTTAAAGTGAAATTACATAAGTTTAGCCCAATGAGAACTACTCAGTTTTGACTGCGAAAAATTGAACAATATTAGCACAAAATTGCGCAATTTTAATTGGTTAAAATTCTACAACTTTGTTTTATGACAAACAGTCAAAATTTTGTCCAATCAAAATTACAGAATTTTGTCTGGTGCCTGAGATAACAAATGGCAGCGTGATTGTACCGTCGTTGAAAGAGCCAATGAAAAACGACACCTACTACATTATTCGACAAGACGAATCTGTTCGATTTGAATGTATCGATAGCAATGAACTCAAAGGAGTCGCTTATATGACGTGTTCTGCCGACGGGACATTTAGTAATCCGTTTCCGCAATGTGGTGAGTACTATGGACAACTGTGCCAAAAATTTTATGTCTCCAGAGTCGGAACAAGCTGTTTTGAGTAAAAAAAATCTGTTAAATTACGCGAAACCTCTTATTTTTGCTAAAATTCCAAAGTTACGAAAATTTGACAATTTTACGCAACAAAAATTCTAAATTAATAACGAATGTTTTGGCCTGTGTAAAAAGGTTTAACTCTTGCACACTTCGTTTTCCGTATTTATGGTTCGTCTTAAGCCTAAGCTTAGGTTTAGGTTAAACACAAGGCTTACATATCTTTAAGCCTAAGCCGTAGCCACAGCGTAAAGTATATTTAAACCTTGAATTATTTTTCGGAAATGTGTGCACTGTAAATTCAAGTGAGTAGATTTTAATTCAGAATGAGTTCAATGCACTCAAAAGTATGAGCTCTGAATTAGATCTTTCAGCGTTCAGAATTCTGAATTGATTGAACTCGTTCTGAGTTAATCGATCAACTCACCAGGAATTAAATCAGCGCATAGTGTATAAATATTTACTGTTAGTAACTCAGAAATAACCAGAAATAACTAATTCTTTTATCTGTGTTGATTAACAAACTTATTGGAGTTTACAGTGTGCAAGATCAGTAATTTAATGCGGTGTTTACGTTATAACCGGGGCAGCTTGGGACACGTTTTGTTCCTATTACACTATTGGGTAACATTTTGTCTACTTATAGACCCTATACCGTATTCAAAAATTCGTATTTGTCTGTCATTAACATGTGTGGGTCGCCTTTTGTTCTTCAATATCATATATTCGAGGTATTGTCTGTGAATATCATATGATAAATTTTCAAATGTCTGCATACTTGAGGTAACATACCAAAATTGTCATGTTGAATATCATATGATACTAGAATTTGAAATTGGAATTTTTGAATTCTGAAGCTGTGGTTCTAAGCGATTTTCTCTTGGAAACGACTTGCAGGCGCGTATTTGATATTTAAAGCACATCTGTGCATCTGCCGTCCAAGTTTTCACTCATTTATAAGTAAGTACCCAAAGATTACACTGTCCCGCTGAATATCATATGATATTCGTTGAAATTTTGGAATATCATATGATACTCGCATAAATATCCCACAGTATCACGTGACATTCCGTCCCTTGTACACATTGATCATCTGAGAGCGGTGGTTTGTAGGCTAATGTCATACGACTTTCGAGTTTTGTCCGTTGACCCGATAATGAGAGCCCGATTTTTAACGTTGACGTCGAATCAACATGGGATAAACCGTGTCCCGCCTGCCCCGGTTATAACGTAAACCCCGCATTAGCAAAACAGGACCAGAATTAATTCATTAATTCCTGGTTTTACGGTTATATTTGATACCAATTTGTGCTTTACGGTTCAGAAATTGTTTTCTACTTTGCCTCTAAAATTAGCAATACTTAGTTTTACGCTTGCTTAAGCTCAAAAACCTATTTCTATGACAAGTCAACCAAGATTCTATGTCCAATTAATACTGTAATATTTCGGCTGTTTCAGTCTATCGGTATCCAAAAGAAGTAAGTTGTTAGGATATTACACACACTGTAGAACAGAAAACATTGGTTTAAAGAACGGAAAAATTTATTTAGAACTAAAATTGAATTGAACAAAAGTTATTCGGGCAGAGGTTTGCGTTAAATCTTTTGATTTCATATTTGAATGTCATTTTTGGTTTGAAATATTATTAAGCGGAAAACATACTACAACCCCTACTTCAAATTGGTTCCTGATAAAAACTTCGTTATATAATATAAAATATATGTACCAGCCGGAATTCCTGCATATATTAAATTCTTGCTCCTGTTCCTGTTCCTGCATTTAAAGATACAGGAACAGGAATTTACGGTTTTGTGTCAAATTGTTTATGATACTTAAATTTTTCAAAACGTTGTCTTTGAAAAATTGTTATTTCAAAATGACTGTTTTTCCAATTAGTTCAATCTTGTTAATAAAAACTGTTGCTGATGTATTTTCGCAAAACTTGATTGTGAAACAGCTCACAATGTGCTTAAGCCATTTTTTGGCAAAGTTTTCTCAAAATTCAAGCAGTAAATTCGGTGTTAAAAATTATTTCAAATTCCAGTTCCTGTTCCTGTTCATGCTAATTTTAGAAACCGTACTCCGAAACGGTGACATACGTCATGCGAAGTGTTCAAATTTTGGGCTGTATATGGTTAATTGCAGTTATTGCTTCGTGTTTCACGATGTTTGCAGTATTTAGGTAAAGTTTCAACTGCAAGAGAACCAAGCTAACCTGTTCGCGGGGGTTTAAGCAATTTTACGGGGATATATTTTTGTAGGAATATTACATTTAGCATTGCTCTAAAACTCTTCCCATGGAGCTAACAATTGTCAACGATTGTCTGTAAGTAAGAATGTGGTCGTATTCTACACTATACTTAGAGCCCATATTCTCAAATGCGTATAGCACCTGTCATCAATTAGCGATAGGTTTTCAAACTGACGAAACATCTGCAGTTGCTGATCTCAAAATTGGTACAGAAGTAAACCATATCAAACGCGAGCAGCTAAATTTCGAACCTCAACATACGCTTGCTCCAGAGTTTCAGGACCAATCACAAAACTGATAATAGGGGCTACTCGCATTTGAGAATACGGGTTAATATTTCAATTCCATCATAATTTATTATATTAGCATACCAGAAATATACTAAATCAAGTTGTGTTTAATGATTTCAGAATATTTTCACCTGAACGCTGTATACAAATGGGTCAAGAGTTGACGCTGTTACTGGCGCATTCGCTAATTTTGGTTGCAATTGAACCGGTGGAAGACGTAAGGACCCATGTATAGAACACGGCCGGAACAGTAGTATAAACATATTCATAAGCCTAAACCTAAGTCTTAGTCTACGTCTAAGCGTAACGATGAGTCTATTCCTATGACTAAGCCTAAGCCTAGTAATAAACCTAAGCCTAAGCCTAAGCCTAGTAATAAACCTAAGCCTAAGCCTAAGCGTAAGCGTAAGGATGAGCCTATTAATAAGCCTAAGCGTGAGCCTAAGCCAAAGCCTAAGCAAAAAAGTTAGTCTAAAGCTTAAGCTGAGTCTATTACAGCCCTACAGGAAAATGTTCCGGCCCTGTTCTATACATTCGCCGATGTAAGCATCGAGAACAGGTGGCCAATGATCGATGCGTATTCTTAAGCCTAAGCCTTAGTTTAATAAATAAGTCACAAACTACGTCTAAGCCTGTTCCTAAACCCTAAGCCAACGATCTTAGCGTAAATGAAAAAACTGGATTAAACACGGGCCCGTAGCCAAGCGGGGAGGTATGGGGCTCAACCCTCACCAAGTGAAAATTTGGCCTTCTAGAAAATTTTCAGCCTTGTTTGTAAGTCATCGAAAACTCTTGTATGCCCGTCCTGAAACTGTTTTAGCCCCCCCCCCCCCTAGCAAGACGAGCTGGCTTCGGGAATGATTAAACGTATACTTGAATGTCCGAATTAGTCGAAAACCTAAGCTTACTGTATTTATCAGCGCAATGGAAGTCGTGAGTCGCCTACCGAAGCTACACCGCACCGTCATCGACAATATGTTTCATCCGCAGGGAGTTCGAAAGCATCCGTCTAACAGCTTAAGATAGCTCGTGTACAGAGGCGGATCCAAAAAATTTTGACGGAGGGGGGCTGGTTGACAAATGTTGTGAACCGCAACAGTTGTAACGTAGGGACCTTATCATTTTATCACAAAAAATTTCTGCGGGAAAAATTGTGTTTTTTACAAATAAATTTCTGAGGGAAAAACATTACAACGTAGAGACCTTACCATTTTCACATAAAATTTCTGACGGGGGGCGTACGCCCTCGCGTCACCCCTTTGGATTCGCTAGTGCTTATGTGACCGGTTTGAAATTATAACAACTTTGCAATTTGTGTTCCCAAACCTAATTCGTAAATCGTAATACGTCAAACATTTTGGAAATTGCAAAGTGCAGTTTGCAAACGACAACTTCCTACTGTTTATCACCGGCTGATATCCGGCAACATTATTCCTAAAACACAGCGGCGCCTGTTGGTATAATGTAAGATTCTTGCCAAAATTATGCACCATACAGGTTATATTGCGCACGCCAATGTCAAAAAATGTCCATGTTATTAGCTGCAGGTAACAAAAAATTTACAAACATTCCTCAAGCATTTTCGGTTTCAGGCACCAAGTTGGATTTGTGAAGCAACCGGGATTAGCATTCAGTTTGCATATATTGCAAATGCTGCATTTATGCTACTTGAATCTGGCAATTGTCTTGCAATTATTATGAACGTTATATCGAACGGAAGCGTAGTCGGAAGAGCTTTGATATTTTTGATTGCTACTGGTAAAATTAAACAATTAGGCTTAATACTGACCACATCCCTAACATCGGCTATATGGGGGGGGGTGTTGCTGGTAAAAAATATTAAGGTGGGGCGAGAGCGCTGCCTGGAATTATTTTTGCTTTTTGTGTGAAATTTTATCGGTTACATTTTTAAATTATTTGAAATTTATTTTCAAAATTTGAGTATCATCTAAATTGCTCTGTTCAGTGCTATCGTTAATTGTAAATGTAACGTCATGAAACCAAAATCAGTTTAGGCACAGATTTTCTGATTTCAGTCCTATACAAATCAAGTGCTGGTTTAGGAGACCTTACAGTAAAGTTGGACATAGTCTTGCGAGCTGGTTACTTTGATTGACACCGTTGGTCAATGTCGCTTTAAGGGGCGTAACAGTAGATTAAGCGTATTCCTATGCCTAAGCCTAAGCCTAAGCGTTGCAAAAATGTGTTCCTAAGCCTAAACCTAAGCCTAAGCCTAAGCAATAAAACGGTAATCTAGAATCGAAACCCACTCTTGTATAGACCCACCAGAAACCTGAACGCCCCTTAAAGTAACATGGGTCACACCGTTTATGAAACCAGCGTCCTCAATGCTTCCTCCGCTCTGGAAAAACCAGAAATAATGACACGTAACCGCTTTTAGAAGACTTTGATGAATCTTTTACGATCGAAATATTTTTGTAGCTGCGCTTGCTTGCAAACAAACTTTTAAATGACGCCGACATCGTCCCCGTCTCCAGCTATAACTTGTGCTAATTTATATATTTCAGGTATCGCAGTGGTATGCACTGGTGTCACATCGTCCGCAGGATATGGCAGCTATCGATCTGATTTTTCGTAAGTTTTAATTAAAGTTACTTTTTGGTATCTCAAGCTTAGGAATATGCTTATAATACTGTTCCGCCACTGTTCTTTATATTGGCCAAAACTTGGTTTATGTTTTTTAGACTACTGTGTCGGTTTTATCATTTGGCTAAGGTTTTGCTTTGAGTGATTGATTTTCAAGCCAATGTTGCTTATGTATGAATCAACTTGTCTTGTGGTTAAAGAAAAGTAAATGAAATTTGAGAAATTTAGAAACATATTGTGAAATATTTCTTGTTTAATATTTTAGTTTACAAACGCAACAGAAATCTGTGTTTTGAAATTAATGTTGGTTAGAAATTTATTAATTTACAAAATTCAGAACACATAATTGAATTGTTATCGCCAAAGTTCAAAAAGTGAAAAGTGTGTGAATTTTGAAACTTAATTTCAAAAACCAGAAAGCCTAAAATTTCACTACAGTAAATTAATTTGAGTAAAAATTGTCAAAGTTGTTAATTTAAGTCTTAAATTTTTTATCGTACAATATCGCAGCACGTGAAAAGTTGTTAATTTAAGACCAAATCACAAGACTTGAAAATTACTAAAACAAAATATTTTGAGAAAACGAAAAATTATCAATTTAAAACATTTTGCACAAACCAAAATCGTTTGATTTTATAAATTAAATATCGTTAATTTTAAGACTTTATTTCAAACCATTCTCATTTTAACCACTGAATTAAACAAACTTTGACTATTGAACTAAGCCCTTATTCTCAAATCTGTATAGCACCTATCACCAGTTGGTGATAGGTCCTATAACTTTGGAACATGCCCACACTGAGGTTCAAAATTCTGCTCATCGTTTGCGTTTGATTTGCCCTACTTTTGCTCCAATTTTCTAATCTACAATTGCATATGTTCGTCAGTTTGAAAACCTATCGCTAAACTGATGATAGGTGCTATACGCATTTGAGAATATAGGCCCAAAATATCACTTCAGCTGTTGGATCAACTACGACGCATCAACAACTGCATTCGGTTGTATAATTCCTGTCGCAGGATTGGCAATTGCAACGCTGTTGTGCACTGAAGCGAGTGGAATGCATGATCCTGGAAGTCAGTTACCGAATTCGCAACAAGGCCTTAAAACCAGTGCAAAGTACGAAAACACTGGCACAGCGGTGCAGTAAATATTCACTGTCAATTTTAGTGAGTTGATTTTAACACAGAATGAGTTGTAGAAATCTGAGCCTTGGGTTTCATTTTTCAGAACTTTGAATTATTCCAAATTGATTGAGCTCATTGTGAGTTAATTAATCATATCGGCCAAAATGAAATCAGCTCTCAGTGAGTTAATGTTTACTGTTATTAACTCAAAAATAACTAATTCTCTTTACTGTTATTAACTCAAAAATAACTAATTCTCTTTACTGTTATTAACTCAAAAATAACTAATTCATTCTCTGGGTTGATTAATCAATTCATTACGCTGTAAATTCCGATGATTTGATAAATCAACTCAGACAGAGAATTGGTTATTTCTGGCTATTTCTGAGTTAATAACAGTAAACATTAACTCACTCTGAGCTGACTTTAACTCAGAATGAGTTGATTAATTAACTCAGAATGCGTTCAATCACTTCTGAATTCTGAGCTCTGAAAGACATAATTCAGGACTCAGACCGCCGACTGGATTCAACTCATTCTGAGTTAAAATCATCTCATTGAAATTTGCAGTGTTGATTTTATAGGGCTTTAGAAAGAGGGGTTACATTTACATACGTAAAAAATTTCAAAGATACGGTTCTTACGTTACAAACGGAACAAGTCCCAACGAATCCAGGGTAGAAAATCACAGAAGGAATGACGATATCTTTACCTGGTCACACAATAGTACAGGGAAGTATTTTATCTGTATTTTCTGGTCAAAATATAAATGGTGTACCATGGGCGCCGCAAAAGTTGTAGTTTATGGAATTTGTCCGGCAGATAACTTGAACCTTGCAAATCTTAGTACTTTTAGCGATTTTATGACAATATTTAAAAATACTTATTGAACCACAGGCTTTGAATTATAGAACAGTGCCACTGCCTACACTCTGTGTAGAAAAGAACAAAAACCCGCAAATCTGTTGCGTTTTTGCTGCCACTGTAAATTGCAGTGAGTTGATTTGAACTCAGAATGAGTTAAATTACTCAGTCTGAGTTAGGACTATCAGAACTCACAATTGTGAGTTAATCCAACTCATTTTAATTTAATTCGTCAACTTCCCTGGTATCTACTCTACTCATTGCGAGAATCAACTCAACTCAGAGTGAGCTAAAGTTTACCGTTGTTAACTCAGAAATAACTAACTTTCCGTCTGAGTTGATTAATTAACTCATTGGAATTAACAGTGTGAGTTCCCATCATTTATGACGATTGTTGCATACAGATTTCCAGTTCGAACTTTTACAATCACCGTATCCGCCAAATCACTCCCCCTATACTGATAAAGCCCATATATATACACATTTACTAGTTGTTTGGGCTGTCCTGAACAGCAATTAGCGCTTGGAACGGTTCAATGTCCGACTGCCACAAATATTGACCAATGTATAGAACAGGGCCGTAACAACCGTTTAACCATATACCTAAACCTAAATATAAACCTAAGTTGAAGAATGAGCTTACAACTAAGCCTAAGCCTGAGCAAAAAAGTTAAGCTTACACTGTTGCTGTGTCGCAGAAAAACGTTTCGCTCCTGATCTTTACATGGGCCCAAATGTTCAAGAGCCGATATATAGTTATAGACGTTGGCATTTATAAATCTCAATCTCTACTGACTAGCGCATTTCAAGTTGGACCATGTATAGAACACGGCCGGATCGTTTTCCGGTGGGGCTATAATAGAGTCCGTTTAAGCTTTAGACTATTTTTTTGCTTAGGCTTAGGCTTAGGAATAGGCTCATCCTTACGCTACGGCTTAGATTTTGGCTTAGGTTTAGGAATATGCTCATCCTTACGCTTAGACTTAGGCTTAGGCTTAGGCTTAGGAATTGGCTCATCCTTACACTTAGGCTTTAGACTTAGGCTTAGGCTTAGGAATTGGCTCATCCTTACACTTAGGCTTCAGACTTAGGCTTAGGCTTAGGAATAGGCTCATCCTTACGCTTACGCTTAGGCTTAGGCTTAGGAATAGGCTCATCCTTACGCTTACGCTTAGGCTTAGGCTTAGGAATATGCTTATACTACTACTGTTCCGGCCCTGTTCTATACATGAGCCTATCCAAGTTGATATTTCAGCATTTCTCGTGGAAGCATGCCAGTAAAGCTACTACTCAACTTGAGTTCGTTCGTCCTTGGTTCACTAGCGTCGTACAGTTTAGATGCGTCACTAACAAGCATTGTGTTTCCGATAAATTTAATTCTGGGATGGTATATTTGGACCTCTCACACGTTGTCCGATAACAAGGTAAAACGGCTAAATCAATCCCCTATACGAAACCTTTACTTAGGTTTGTTGACACATTTTTGCAGAGGTAGGGCCAGTACGTGGCTCTGTCACTCTTTAACCGTATTTCAAACTAAAAAAACTAAAACACAAATGAAAACCAAACCTACTACTCACACGGCCAGGATTTCCTACTTAGAAGTTATAGCATCAATTAGAAACTAGGATACGGCGGCGTGGATAATTGTGAAAAATAAGAGATCGGTGCGTAAGCGGTCGGCTGGTCGCTACTGGCTCGGCCGTAGTCGTCAGCCAGCACGGCCGGTATATCCGGTCGCAATTATTTTTTTGATGGCAAAATTCAAAGCATCCGGCCGCAATTATTTTCTTGATGGCAAAATTCAAAGCATCCGGCCGCAATTATTTTCGTGATGGCAAAATTCAAAGCATCCGGCCGCAATTATTTTCGTGATGGCAAAATTCAAAGCATCCGGCCGCAATTATTTTCTTGATGGCAAAATTCAAAGCATCCGGCCGCGTTTATTTTTTGATGGCAAAATTCAAAGCATCCGGCCGCAATTATTTTCGTGATGGCAAAATTCAAAGCATACGGCCGCAATTATTTTCGTGATGGCAAAATTCAAAGCATCCGGCCGCAATTATTTTCTTGATGGCAAAATTCAAAGCATCCGGCCGCGTTTATTTTTTTATTGCAAAATTAAAAACATCAGGCGGGAATTATTTTGGTGATGGCAAAATCAAAGCATCCGGCCGCAATTCTTTTCTTGATGGCAAAATTCAAAGCATCCGGCCGCGTTTATTTTTTGATGGCAAAATTCAAAGCATCCGGCCGCAATTATTTTCGTGATGGCAAAATTCAAAGCATCCGGCCGCAATTATTTTCTTGATGGCAAAATTCAAAGCATCCGGCCGCGTTTATTTTTTGATGGCAAAATTCAAAGCATCCGGCCGCAATTATTTTCGTGATGGCAAAATTCAAAGCATCCGGCCGCAATTATTTTCTTGATGGCAAAATTCAAAGCATCCGGCCGCGTTTATTTTTTGATGGCAAAATTCAAAGCATCCGGCCGCAATTATTTTCGTGATGGCAAAATTCAAAGCATCCGGCCGCAATTATTTTCTTGATGGCAAAATTCAAAGCATCCGGCCGCGTTTATTTTTTGATGGCAAAATTCAAAGCATCCGGCCGCAATTATTTTCGTGATGGCAAAATTCAAAGCATCCGGCCGCAATTATTTTCTTGATGGCAAAATTCAAAGCATCCGGCCGCGTTTATTTTTTGATGGCAAAATTCAAAGCATCCGGCCGCAATTATTTTCTTGATGGCAAAATTCAAAGCATCCGGCCGCAATTATTTTCTTGATGGCAAAATTCAAAGCATCCGGCCGCAATTATTTTCGTGATGGCAAAATTCAAAGCATCCGGCCGCAATTATTTTCTTGATGGCAAAATTCAAAGCATCCGGTCGCAATTATTTTCGTGATGGCAAAATTCAAAGCATCCGGCCGCAATTATTTTCTTGATGGCAAAATTCAAAGCATCCGGCCGCGTTTATTTTTTGATGGCAAAATTCAAAGCATCCGGCCGCAATTATTTTCGTGATGGCAAAATTCAAAGCATCCGGCCGCAATTATTTTCTTGATGGCAAAATTCAAAGCATCCGGCCGCGTTTATTTTTTGATGGCAAAATTCAAAGCATCCGGCCGCAATTATTTTCGTGATGGCAAAATTCAAAGCATCCGGCCGCAATTATTTTCTTGATGGCAAAATTCAAAGCATCCGGCCGCGTTTATTTTTTGATGGCAAAATTCAAAGCATCCGGCCGCAATTATTTTCTTGATGGCAAAATTCAAAGCATCCGGCCGCAATTATTTTCTTGATGGCAAAATTCAAAGCATCCGGCCGCAATTATTTTCGTGATGGCAAAATTCAAAGCATCCGGCCGCAATTATTTTCTTGATGGCAAAATTCAAAGCATCCGGTCGCAATTATTTTCGTGATGGCAAAATTCAAAGCATCCGGCCGCAATTATTTTCTTGATGGCAAAATTCAACGCATCCGGCCGCTTTTATTTTTTGATGGCAAAATTCAAAGCATCCGGCCGCAATTATTTTCTTGATGGCAAAATTCAAAGCATCCGGCCGCAATTATTTTCTTGATGGCAAAATTCAAAGCATCCGGCCGCAATTATTTTCGTGATGGCAAAATTCAAAGCATCCGGCCGCAATTATTTTCTTGTTGGCAATATTCAAAGCATCGGGCCGAGTTTATTTTTTGATGGCTATATTCAAAGCATCCGGCCGCAATTATTTTCTTGATGGCAAAATTCAAAGCATCCGGCCGCAATTATTTTCGTGATGGCAAAATTCAAAGCATCCGGCCGCAATTATTTTCTTGATGGCAAAATTCAAAGCATCCGGCCGCGTTTATTTTTTGATGGCAAAATTCAAAGCATCCGGCCGCAATTATTTTCTTGATGGCAAAATTCAAAGCATCCGGCCGCAATTATTTTCTTGATGGCAAAATTCAAAGCATCCGGCCGCAATTATTTTCGTGATGGCAAAATTCAAAGCATCCGGCCGCAATTATTTTCTTGATGGCAAAATTCAAAGCATCCGGTCGCAATTATTTTCGTGATGGCAAAATTCAAAGCATCCGGCCGCAATTTTTTTCTTGATGGCAAAATTCAAAGCATCCGGCCGCTTTTTTTTATTGATGGCAAAATTCAAAGCATCCGGCCGCAATTATTTTCTTGATGGCAAAATTCAAAGCATCCGGCCGCAATTATTTTCTTGATGGCAAAATTCAAAGCATCCGGCCGCAATTATTTTCGTGATGGCAAAATTCAAAGCATCCGGCCGCAATTATCTTCTTGATGGCAAAATTCAAAGCATCCGGCCGCAATTATTTTCTTGATGGCAAAATTCAAAGCATCCGGTCGCAATTATTTTCGTGATGGCAAAATTCAAAGCATCCGGCCGCAATTATTTTCTTGATGGCAAAATTCAAAGCATCCGGCCGCGTTTATTTTCTTGATGGCAAAATTCAAAGCATCCGGCCGCAATTATTTTCTTGATGGCAAAATTCAAAGCATCCGGCCGCAATTATTTTCTTGATGGCAAAATTCAAAGCATCCGGTCGCAATTATTTTCGTGATGGCAAAATTCAAAGCATCCGGCCGCAATTATTTTCTTGATGGCAAAATTCAAAGCATCCGGTCGCAATTATTTTCGTGATGGCAAAATTCAAAGCATCCGGCCGCAATTATCTTCTTGATGGCAAAATTTTAGTAATTCAGTAAGATTCAGCTGTCGTGAAATGGTTCTTTATTAAAGTTTATTACGTGATAGCAGTTCACGCAGTAACAGTGGATTTTATTTCTTATGGATGTCATGGCCAATTGTTACTTTAAAGGGCGTAACAGTAGATTAAGCGTATTTCTAAGCGTAAGCCTAAGCCTAAGCGTTGCAAAAATGTGTTCCTAAGCCTAATCTTAAGCCTAAGCTGAAGCGTTGCAAAAGTGTGTTCCTAAGCCTAATCTTAAGCCTAAGCTGGAGCGTTGCAAAAGTGTGTTCCTAAGCCTAATCTTAAGCCTAAGCTGAAGCGTTGCAAAAGTGTGTTCCTAAGCCTAATCTTAAGCCTAAGCTGAAGCGTTGCAAAAGTGTGTTCCTAAGCCTAAGCTTAAGCCTAAGCTGAAGCGTTGCAAAAGTGTGTTCCTAAGCCTAATCTTAAGCCTAAGCTGAAGCGTTGCAAAAGTGTGTTCCTAAGCCTAATCTTAAGCCTAAGCTGAAGCGTTGCAAAAGTGTGTTCCTAAGCCTAATCTTAAGCCTAAGCTGAAGCGTTGCAAAAGTGTGTTCCTAAGCCTAATCTTAAGCCTAAGCTGAAGCGTTGCAAAAGTGTGTTCCTAAGCCTAAGCTTAAGCCTAAGCTGAAGCGTTGCAAAAGTGTGTTCCTAAGCCTAATCTTAAGCCTAAGCTGAAGCGTTGCAAAAGTGTGTTCCTAAGCCTAATCTTAAGCCTAAGCTGAAGCGTTGCAAAAGTGTGTTCCTAAGCCTAATCTTAAGCCTAAGCTGAAGCGTTGCAAAAGTGTGTTCCTAAGCCTAATCTTAAGCCTAAGCTGAAGCGTTGCAAAAGTGTGTTCCTAAGCCTAATCTTAAGCCTAAGCTGAAGCGTTGCAAAAGTGTGTTCCTAAGCCTAATCTTAAGCCTAAGCTGAAGCGTTGCAAAAGTGTGTTTCTAAGCCTAATCTTAAGCCTAAGCTGGAGCGTTGCAAAAGTGTGTTCCTAAGCCTAATCTTAAGCCTAAGCTGAAGCGTTGCAAAAGTGTGTTCCTAAGCCTAATCTTAAGCCTAAGCTGAAGCGTTGCAAAAGTGTGTTCCTAAGCCTAATCTTAAGCCTAAGCTGAAGCGTTGCAAAAGTGTGTTCCTAAGCCTAAGCTTAAGCCTAAGCTGAAGCGTTGCAAAAGTGTGTTCCTAAGCCTAATCTTAAGCCTAAGCTGAAGCGTTGCAAAAGTGTGTTCCTAAGCCTAATCTTAAGCCTAAGCTGAAGCGTTGCAAAAGTGTGTTCCTAAGCCTAATCTTAAGCCTAAGCTGAAGCGTTGCAAAAGTGTGTTCCTAAGCCTAATCTTAAGCCTAAGCTGAAGCGTTGCAAAAGTGTGTTCCTAAGCCTAATCTTAAGCCTAAGCTGAAGCGTTGCAAAAGTGTGTTCCTAAGCCTAATCTTAAGCCTAAGCTGGAGCGTTGCAAAAGTGTGTTCCTAAGCCTAATCTTAAGCCTAAGCTGAAGCGTTGCAAAAGTGTGTTCCTAAGCCTAATCTTAAGCCTAAGCTGAAGCGTTGCAAAAGTGTGTTCCTAAGCCTAATCTTAAGCCTAAGCTGAAGCGTTGCAAAAGTGTGTTCCTAAGCCTAATCTTAAGCCTAAGCTGAAGCGTTGCAAAAGTGTGTTCCTAAGCCTAATCTTAAGCCTAAGCTGAAGCGTTGCAAAAGTGTGTTCCTAAGCCTAATCTTAAGCCTAAGCTGAAGCGTTGCAAAAGTGTGTTCCTAAGCCTAATCTTAAGCCTAAGCTGAAGCGTTGCAAAAGTGTGTTCCTAAGCCTAATCTTAAGCCTAAGCTGAAGCGTTGCAAAAGTGTGTTCCTAAGCCTAATCTTAAGCCTAAGCTGAAGCGTTGCAAAAGTGTGTTCCTAAGCCTAATCTTAAGCCTAAGCTGAAGCGTTGCAAAAGTGTGTTCCTAAGCCTAATCTTAAGCCTAAGCTGAAGCGTTGCAAAAGTGTGTTCCTAAGCCTAATCTTAAGCCTAAGCTGAAGCGTTGCAAAAGTGTGTTCCTAAGCCTAAGCTTAAGCCTAAGCTGAAGCGTTGCAAAAGTGTGTTCCTAAGCCTAATTTTAAGCCTAAGCTGAAGCGTTGCAAAAGTGTGTTCCTAAGCCTAATCTTAAGCCTAAGCTGAAGCGTTGCAAAAATGGGTTCCTAAGCCTAAGCTTACGCCTAAGCTGAAGCGTTGCAAAAATGTGTTTCTAAGCCTAAGCTTAAGCCTATGTTGAAGCGTTGCAAAAATGTGTTCCTATGCCTAAGCCTAAGCCTAAGCCTAAGCAAGAAAATGTAATCGAGAATCTAAACCTGCTCTTTTATAGACCCACCAGAAACCTAAACGCCACTTAAAGTAGCATGGGCCGATGTCATAATGCTTTTTGGTTTACAACGCATATAAGATTTTTGATACCATTTCGCTTAGGCTTTAGATCACAAAGGCGGCAACAATCCAAATAGTAATAAAAAGATAACCGCCACTGGTGGGTAGCCGGTAAAACCGTTCGGTGCCAGTATACCCGTGGGAAAGAATAAAACTGCCGCCTGCGAGGCGAGTGCCCGGTAAAAATGTTTTCCCACTAAAAATTAAATACTGATAAAATTTTAGGCCCATGTATAGAACAGGGCCGGAACAGTATTATAAGCATATTCCTAAGCTTAAGCCTAAGCTTTAGCCTAAACGTAAGGATGAGTCTATTAATAAGCCTAAGCAAAACAGTTAATCTCAAGCTTAAACTGACTCTAGTACAGCCCCGCCGGAAAACGATCCGGCCCTGTTCTATACATGGACCAAAATTTATAATCCTTCAGCTTAGGCTTAGGCTTAGGCTTTAGGCATTCAACACATTTTTGCAACGCTTCAACATAAGGCTTAAGCTTAGGCTTAGAAACACATTTTTGCAACGCTTCAGCTTAGGCGGTAAGGCTTAGGCTTAAGAACCCCCACTTTTGCAACGCTTCAGCTTTAAGCTTAAGGCTTAGGCTTAGGAACAAACACTTTTGCAACGCTTAAGGGCTTAGGCTTAACGTTTTTTTTAGGAACACACTTTTGCAACACTCCAAGCTTGAGGTAACTTTCAACAGCTTTTAGGCTTAAGGGTAACTTAGAACACGCTTGCAACGCTTAAGTTTAGGCTTAAGATTAGGCTTAGGACACTTAGACGCTTAAGCTAGGTTAGGCTTTGGACACGGCTTTTGCAACGCTTTGGCTTAGGCTTAACGCTTAGGCTTAGGAACACACTTTTGCAACGCTTCAGCTTAGGCTTAAAGATTAAGCTTCCCCCGCACCCACTTCCCCAACGCTTCAGCTTAGGCTTAAGATTAGGCTTAGGAACACACTTTTCCAACACAGCTTAGGCTTAAGGGTTAGGCTTAGGAACACACTTTTGCAACGCTCCATCTTTTTAGGCTTAAGATTAGGCTTAGAAACACACTTTTTGCAACGCTTAAGTTTAGGCTTCAAGATTCAGCTTAGGACACACTTTTGCAACGCTTCAGCTTAGGCTTAAAGATTAGGCTTAAGAACACACTTTTGCTAACGCTTTTCAGCTTAGGCTTAGGCTTAGAAAAAAAAAATACACTTTTGCAACGCTTAGAGCCA